>JAVJIF010010075.1:0-140737 GCA_038442645.1 Agave tequilana
AGTCGGGTGAACGATTGACAACGGCCTGAGAGATTTACGATGATTCTGATATAAGCCAGTCTACCTTGCAGGCCTTTAGTTCTTTGAGATTCTTAGGTGGATGCATGTTCTGAATGGCTTTGACTTTGTTCGGGTCAAATGAATTTCATTTGATGTAACAATAAATTAAGGAATTTGCCACTCGAAAACACCCAAGAAGGATTTTGTCGGATTCATTTTCAGCTGATGAGCCCGCATTATGTCGAACATCGTTCTCAAGTCGTGAAGGTGGTCACTCTTATTACGACTTTTGACAGCAATATCGTCGACATAAACATTCTACCATTTTTCAGAGGTGATCACAGAAAATCATACTCATTGCCCGCTGATAAGTTGCTCCTGCGTTCTTTAACCCGAAGGGCATCACGGTATAAACAGTATATCTCCAACGGTATCCGGAATGAAGTATGCTTTTCATCCTCTGGATACATCTTAATTTGATTGTATCCTGAAAAGCCGTCCATGAAGGGCATCCTTTCGAATCCGCAGGTATTGTCAATCATAACATTTAGTGATGGGCAGTGGGAATTTGTTTTTAGGACAGGCTGTATTGAGATCACGGTAGTCGATGCAGATTCGTATCTTCCCATTCTTCTTGAGAACAGGAACGATATTAGCAACCCAATCTGAATGTTGTTCCTCCCCGTATGAAGCCGCATGCAATGAGCTTATGAACTTCGACTTTAATAGCCCTCCATAATGTTCGGACGAAACTGGCGTTACGGCTTCTTGACTGGCTTCGTGTCCGGTCTGATGTTCGACGATGCATGGCTACTTGTGGATCAAGTCCGAGCTGTCTTCGTAGTTCCATGCAAAGACATCTATATACTCCTTTACGAGTACTATCAATTCTTCTTTTTTCATAAGTGATAAGCTTTCACTTATAAAGATGGGTTTCGGTGGTCTCGACTACCCAAGTTAACCTGGATTACCTTGTCTTTAGTAGGTGGTTCACGTTGTTCGAATTGCTTTTCCCACTGAGATCCAATTGCTGAGACCATGGTTCTGTTGGCCCATAAGGTACACTCTCCACTTGTTTAGAGTTTTGATGATGACAAACCAAATATGAGCTATATGGTACTAATTAGTTTGTTAAGATAAGTTTCAGGTTTGTACCATATTTGGAGGCCATTGCTTTGCTATTACAAGATTTCTAGGTTCATGTAGCAAAGAAGGCATATTGGACATCATAGAAGGAACATAGAAGTGAAGGCTCTAACAAGGTATAGCTTGCTCAAGACTTCAGATTGCTCAAGATAAATTATTAGATTGTTTTTAGTTTAGAGTTTTGTTAAAGATAGTGAATAGGTATGAAGCTCCATCACACACGTTTTTAACGCACATCTTATTTCTAAGTTTAATTCATATAAATTATACAAATATTTTGATACAAAATCTTCTGCGTACAAATCCATATTTATGTTTTATACTTATTCTATTTAAAACATCTTTTGATAAAAATGTTTATCTCCTCAAAAATCTGTTTGAATCTTGTGTTTTGGCCTGAGCTGGTCGCCGCCCGAGTCGACCGTGCCTATGTCAGGCTTTTGCCGGTCGACCGTCCCAGTCGACCGTGGTTCTGGCAGATGCACGTATCAGTGTGCACGTTTCACGGTCGACCGTGACGGTCGACCGAGACTTGCCTGACTGTAACACTTTGCTCTCTGTTTGTTTGGGTCGACCGGCCGGTCGACCGTAGCCTGCAACGGTTATTTTCTTTGTACTAGCGGTCGACCCGGGCCGGTTCGACCGGACTAGCCGTTTGAACAGTAACGGCTATTTTTCTGAGCAGATTTATTTTTGTCCTTTTCTCACTTAAGTGTGTTTAAGTGACATGTTTTGGTTTTAATACATTCTAATTAGCCTTAAAAACGTTTTTATCTTTAAACCTAGCCCTCTCCTATAATAGGGGTGTTTAGGGAGAGTTTGATTACTAGAAAATTATCAAATTTCCACAAGTTTAAGGCTTTCAAAAAGACTTGGTTTCTTGGTTTTTGTGCTGAAATTCTCTCTCAATTTCTGAAGTGTTTTCAAGAATTTTCTGATTTCATTTTCTTTTCTCCTTGCACACAAGAGCTTCATTTCCTACTCATTGTTCTCTAAGGACCTTTTTGTAAGGGAAGAGATTTTGCAAGAGAGAGTTTGTGGTCTTTTGACTACTCAGAGATTGCTTATACTTGAGATTATGGAGTTGGGTACTCCGATGTATTTGTGACATCTTTGTGATAGTGGAAGTGGTTGGAATCCTTCTGGGGAAGGCGGGGAAGTAGAGCTGGGTGCTCGAACCTCGATAACAAATCTTGGTGTTTGCGTTTGGTTTACTTTTCCTTGGTCTTGCTCTACTTTCATTGCTATTACTACTTGCTTTTGATTGTCATTGCTATATTCACTTGTTGTCATTCATCTTGTCAATCTTTGTCCCACAACAAGGTTGCATTGCGCACCTCCAACTCATTTTACGAGGAATGGAGGAAGGAGTTTCAGAACCCTTCACGGGGCATTCGGCTCTTAGTCTTGTTTTGGGCGATTGTTGCATCATAATCTTAAATGTGCATTGATTAGCATAATCACCTATTCACCCCCCTCTAGGTGATTTTTCAATTGGTATCAGAGCTTGGACTCTAAGTTTTGGCTTAACATCCATAGAGAGATCCTTAAAATTTGCTAATCAACATTTTCATTCCATTTGTCATTCACTAGTAAACATGGCCGATAACATTAAAACCCCTCCTAATTTGATGACTCAACTTCCTATTTGGAAGGTTAGGATGACTATCTTTTTGAAATCCCTAGGTAGCTTAGTAGCTAAATCTTTGACCAAACCCTATGTTGCACCCGATAGTGATGAGAGCACATGGACCGACTTCAACTTAGAGAATATGAGGCTAACTCCAAGGCCCAAAACTCCCTATTAACCGCCTTGAATGAGGATGACCTTACACGGGTAATTCATTGCCAATCCGCCTATGAGATTTGGCAACATTTATTGGTCACATACGAAGGGACTTCACAGTCAAGAGAGCTAAGATAGATCTCTTGAGGTCCCAATATGAGTCTTTTAAAATGATTGATGATGAATCTATTGATTGTATGATTACTCGATTTACTAAAATCACCATGGTCTTTCTCTTTAGGTGATGATATTTCCAATGATCAAAAGGTGCGGAAAGTGATTCGGGCTCTTCCTACATCATGGGAGATAAAGGCCAGCACCTTGAAAGAATTAAACGACAAGGACGAGATGGACCTCATTAGTCTCATTGGGAACTTAAAGACCCATGAGATGAAAAAGAAAGCAAGAGAAGAGGCCGCTCCACTAAAGAAGAAGTCCATGGCCTTCAAGTCTTCATCCACTCTTGAGGACGATGAAGAAGATGAAGAAGAAGATGAGGAGCTATCACTACTTGTTCGCAATGTGAAGAGAATGTACCGGAGGAACAAGCTCAACTTCTGAAGGAAATTTGAAGGCAAAGAGGAGAAGAGAATTATATGCTACAATTGCCGAAAGCCCGGACACATCATGGCGGATTGCCCGGAGTTCAAGAAGAAGATGACCTCCTCCTTCAAGCTAAAGAAATCGGAAGAAAAGAAGCGTACAAGGCAACTTGGGATTCGGAAAGCGAGTCTGAGGAGAGGCGGATGTAGCGAATATGTGTTTCATGGCAACACACCAAAGGTAACCCCTCAACCTCTTGATGATGAAGATGATGATTAAGTAAGGAAGTTCTTGTTCATGCCTTTGTTGAACTTTCCGAAACTTATGATAATAAGAAGATTGAATGTTTTAAATTGCAAAAGAAGTTGCTTTTCTCAAAATCACTTGCTATGGTTTCTAAAGAAAAGGATGATATTTCTTCCAATCTTATTTCTATTCAAAATGAGTTTAATGTCTACAAGGTTTCTTGTAAAGGAATCTCCTTTTGTTGATGAAAAAGAAATTTTTTCTTTAAAAACTAAAATGGTTGATTTTGAAAAAGTTTTGAAAGATTGTGCTTTTAACACTAAGAAACTTGAGAAAAATTTTCTAAAAAGCACACCTCTCATACTAAAGATTCACATGTTAAGTCTACTCATGCTCACACTACACATACACTTCTCATGCTAAATCTTTTCATGCTCACAATTCTCATGCTCACAAATCACACACTCACTATGCTTTTAAATATGGTAGAGTGTATAGATGCACATATTGTGGTAAGAATGGGCATTTAGCTAAATTTGCTATGACCAAGTTAATAGATCAAATAATCTTGTTTGGGTTAATGAAACTAACCCTTTAGGACCCAAGAAAATGTGGGTACCAAAATCAAGTCCTAAATTATTTGATGTAGGTACACACCAAGGCTCCAAGACGTAGGGAGCGGTGGTACCTGATAGTGATTGTTCAAGACACATGACATGGGACATCAATAACTTTACAACCCTATCAAGGTACGAGGAAGGTGGCTCCGTCACCTTCGGGGATGACTCCAAAGGCACTATCATCGGTATAGGTAACATTCAAATGGTTCATCTCCTACTATAGAAAATGTTGTACTTGTTGATGGTTTGAAACATAATTTGCTTAGTATTAGTCAATTTTGTGATCGTGGACTTAAAGTTGTTTTTGATGATTCTTCTTGCAAGATTTTGATGTTAAAACCAATGTTTTATTCTCACCGGTTTTCGTGATGATAATGTTTATATCATTGACATGCTTAATGTGGAATGTTCTACTAAATGCTTAAATGCTTTTGATGAAAAATTCTTGCTTTGGCATAGAAGATTAGGACATGCATCTTTTGACCATCTTTCTAGGATTAATTCTAAGGAATTGGTGAAGGGTATACCTTGCTTGAAGTTTGAGAAAGACCGCATTTATGGTGCGTGCCAACTTGGAAACAAACCAAGTCTTCCTTCAAACCAATCAAGGATATCATGTCAACTAGCCTTTAGAATTAATTCATATGGATCTTTTTGAACCTACTAAACTAAGAGCTTAAATGGTAGTAGATTTTGCATTTGTTTTAGTTGATGATTTTTCCCGTTTCACTTGGGTTTCTTCTTGGAACACAAAGATCAAACTTTTTTCTCGTTTAAGATTTTTCGAAAAAGAGTTGAAAAAGAAAAGGGTTTTTCGATTTTGAGAATAAGGAGTGATAGAGGTGGTGAGTTTGTTAACACTCTTCATAACTTATTGTGATGAAAAGGAATTAAGCATGAAATGTCTTGTCCTAGAACTCCACAACAAAATGGAGTTGTAGAAAGGAAAATAGAACACTTCAAGAGATGGCTAGGACAATGATAAGTGAGTATGACCTCCCTCAATATCTATGGGCCGAGGCCGTAAATACCGCATACTATATTTCAAATCGTATTTATTTGTGCAAAAATTCTTCCAAAACATCTTTTGAAATGTATCATCTAGAAAACCTAATATTTCATATTTTAAAGTTTTTGGATGCAAGTGTTTTGTTTTGAACACTATAGATAACTTGGGTAAATTTGATGCTAAGGCTTATGAATCAATCTTTGTTGGATATTCTACAACTAGTAAAGCTTATAGAGTATTCAATAGATCTTCACTTACCTTGAAGAATCCATGCATGTTAAATTTGAAGAATCTAATGTGTTTGTTGAGAATGTTGTAGAGATTGAACATTAGGTGAAGACATGGAGAGACTATCCTTGAAGGACTCACCCGCTCAAGATGATAAGCAAGAACCAATTGGTGCGTTAATAGGATAAAGAGGAAAGCTCTCAACCGCTTCCTATAGCTTGGAGATATGCCACAAATCATCCCAAAGAGCTCATTCTAGGTGATGCATCTAAAGGGGTAACAATCGCTCCAAACTCCATGACCTATGTGGTAACTTTGCTTTCATTTCTCATTTTGAACCCAAAAGCATCCTCGAAGCCGAGGCGGACTCATATTTGCTAGCCATGCAAGAGGAACTCAATCAATTTGAGCGCAACCAAGTTTGGCACCTTGTTCCTAGGCCCCACGATAGACCAATAATAGGTACTAAGTGGATCTTTAGAAACAAGATGGATGAGTCCGGAAATGTGATTAGGAATAAGGCTAGGTTAGTGGCCCAAGGTTACACTCAAGTTGAGGGAATTGACTTTGAGGAGACCTTTGCACCCGTAGCACGGCTTGAAGCCATACGGATGACATTAGCTTTTGCATCTTTCAAAAATTTTAAACTTTTTCAAATGGATGTGAAAAGTGCATTTTTGAATGGTTTTATAAATGAAGAAGTTTATGTTGCTCAACCTCCCGGTTTTGTTGATCATGTTCATCCCGATTTTTGTTTTTAAACTTGATAAGCTTTGTATGGATTGAAAAAAGCTCCAAGAGCTTGGTATGAAAGGCTTTATAGTTTTCCCTCATTTCAAATGATTTTATTAAAGGCAAGTAGATACAATACTATTCACTAAGCATGTTGATAATGATATTTTAATTGTGCAAATTTATGTTGATGATATAATTTTTGGTTCTACTAATGAGTTTTTATGCAAGGAATTTGAAAAGGTTATGCAATGTGAGTTTGAAATGTCTTCAATGGGTGAGCTTAATTTCTTTCTTGGACTCCAAATCAAGCAATTGCAGATGGGAACTTCATATGTCAAGCCAAATACGCAAGGAACTCGTAAAGAAGTTTGGACTTGAAGACTCAAAGGTTTGCAACACTCCCATGGCAACTACCACCAAGCTTGATAAGGATGACCAAGGTAAAAATGTTGATATTAAATTATATAGAAGCATGATAGGTAGTCTTTTGTATTTACGGCAAGTAGGCCGGACATCATGTTTAGTGTGGTCTTTGTGCTAGATTTCAATCGTGTCCCAAAGAGTCTCATCTTATTGCGGTAAAACACATTATTCGTTACATTAAGGGAACGATTGGAATGGGTCTATGGTATCCGAAAATCGGAGATTTCTCAATGACGAGTTATTCGGATGCCGACTATGCGGGTTGTAGAGTAGATAGAAAGAGCACTAGTGGGACATGTCAATTTCTTGGTAATTGTCTTGTTTCATGGTCCTCTAGGAATAAAATTCCGTAGCTCTCTCAACCGCCAAGGCGGAGTATGTTGCCGCGGGGGTTGTTGTGCACAAGTCCTTTGGATGAAACATACTCTCCTTGATTATGATTTGCATTATACATATAAAAATATTTTGTGATAATACTAGTACTATACATATGACAAAGAATGCAATCAACATAGTAAGACCAAGCACATTGAGATTAGATATCACTTTCTTAGAGATCATTTGAGAAAGGAGACATAGATATTGATTATGTTTCTACGGATTTGCAACTAGCCGATATTTTCACTAAACCACTTGATTTCTCTAGATTTTCCTACATTTGTGGTGAACTTAATGTTTGTGTTATTGAATAAAAATGTTTTCATAACCCTTTTTGATGTATGACAAAAAGGGGGAGAATGAGTTTTTTATGATAGTAATATGAGTTCATATGGTTTTGGTTCCATATGAGTTTTATATATGTTTTTAGTTTTTGATGTGTTTTCATGAATTCTTGTAATTTGAGTTTAAGTGTTTTGCAAGTGTTTTATATTTTCATGGTTTTGGTTTCATGAAGTTGTTTTTGGTTTCATGTAGTTTACTTGCAAATTACAAATTACATTGTTTTTTCCTTATTTAATATAGCATAATTTGGGGGAACTTTCTCCTCCCCTATAATTTTTTTGTTTATAGCCTATTTGTTTTGTCATCATCAAAAAGGGGAGATTGTTGGCCCATGGTTCCACTCTCCACTTGTTTAGAGTTTTTGATGATGACAAACCAATATGAGCTATATGGTACTAATTAGTTTGTTGTTAAGATAAGTTTCAGGTTTGTACCATATTTGGAGGCCATTGCTTTGCTATTGCAAGAATTTCTAGGTTCATGTAGCAAAGAAGGCATATTGGACATCATAGAAGGAACATAGAAGTGAAGGCTCTACAAGGCATAGCTTGGCTCAAGACTTTAAGATTGCTCAAGATAAATTATTAGATTGTTTTTAGTTTAGAGTTTTGTTAAAGAATAGTGAATAGTTTGAAGCTCCATCACACACGTTTTTGCGCACATCTTATTTCTAAGTTATTTCATATAAATTATACAAAAATATTTTGATACAAAATCTTCTGCCTACAAATCCATATTTATTTTTATACTTATTCCTATTTAAAACATCTTTTGATAAAAATGTTTATCTCCTCAAAAATCTGTTTGAATCTTGTGTTTTGGCCTGAGCCGGTCGACCGCCCCGAGTCGACCGTGCCTATGTCAGGCTTTGCCGGTCTACCGTCCCAGTCGACCGTGGTTCTGGCAGATGCACGTATCAGTGTGCACGTTTCACGGTCGACCGTGACGGTCGACCGAGACCTGCCTGACTGTAACACTTTGCTCTCTGTTTGTTTGGGTCGACCGGGCCGGTCGACCGTAGCCTGCAACGATTATTTTCTTTGTACTAGCGGTCGACCGGCCGGTCGACCGGACTAGCCGTTTGAACAGTAACGGCTAGTTTTCTGAGCAGATTTATTTTTGTCCTTTTCTCACTTAAGTGTGTTTTAGTGACATGTTTTGGTTTTAATACATTCTGATTAGCCTTAAAAACGTTTTATCTTTAAACCCTAGCCCTCTCCTATAAATAGGGTGTTTAGGGAGAGTTTGGTTACTAGAAAAATTATCAAAATTTCCACAAATTTAAGACTTTCAAAAAGACTTGGTTTCTGGTTTTGTGCTGATATTCTCTCTCAATTTCTGAAGTGTTTTTCAAGAATTCTCTGATTTCATTTTTTTTTCTCCTTGCACACAAGAGCTTCATTTCCTACTCATTGTTCTCTAAGGACCTTTTTGTAAGGGAAGAGAATTTTGCAAGAGAGAGTTTGTGATCTTTTGACTACTCAGAGATTGCTTGTACTTGAGATTGTGGAGTTGGGTACTCCGGTGTATTTGTGACATCTTTGTGATAGTGGAAGTGGTTGGAATCCTTCTGGGGAAGGCGGGGAAGTAGAGCTGGGTGCTCGAACCTCGATAACAAATCTTGGTGTTTGTGTTTGGTTTACTTTTCCTTGGTCTTGCTCTACTTTCATTGCTATTACTACTTGCTTTTGATTGTCATTGCTATATTCACTTGTTGTCATTCATCTTGTCAATCTTTGTCCCATACAATAAGGTTGCATTGCGCACCTCCAACTCATTTTACGAGGAATCAGGAGGAAGGAGTTCAGAACCCTTCACGGGGCATTCGGCTCTTAGTCTTGTTCTTGGCGATTGTTGCATCATAATCTTAATTGTGCATTGATTAGCATAATCACCTATTCACCCCTCCTCTAGGTGATTTTCAGGTTCCTCATCAGTAGCTTCCGCTGGCTCCAATTGACTGCTTGAAGTCATATTAACAGTGAGATTCTCGAACATCATTCCCACACTGACATCTGAGTCCCATTCAGAGGAAGAGGCAGAGTGTGATGGGATCGGTTTGTCATCCTTGGACTGAAAGATTGCTGGTGGTGTAGGTGTAACGTATCCCACCTCTGCGTGTGTTATCAAAGTAGTTTGTCGGTTTCCCTCTTGGCACGAAGTTGCGCAGAAAATAACGTCTTCCTTTTCCGAAATTCAGGCCCTTCCCATGCTGCAGATTGTATCCCATTTTCCTCATCATATGGTGCGATGATCGCACGTAATGAAAAAATTGTGGGGTGTCTGAGTCTGAACTTGAATTCGCGACTGTAGACCTTCGCAGTTGGGCTTTACTGAATATTATTGGTAATTGACCTCTTTAGATGGAGGACCACTACAAACGGATCCTTCTATAGATTTTACAGATGTACTTGATGTACTTAGTTTATATAAGGGCATGTGCAGAGAGCTATCCGTAGAGGATTCAAACAATTCAACACTCACAGGATAATCAAAGGAAATATTATCATTAATTACCCATTCGCCGTCATCTTCAGAGGAGTGGTTACATTGGGGATTATTAAGACATGCTACAATCGGTCCGCCGATTAGAATGGCTGGCATGTCTGCTTCAGACTCTGAATCTTCCTCATTGCCACTATCATCATCGTCAGGTAGTGATTCTTTCGATGTTTCACCGATCTCTTGATACAGGAGAGCATCACTAAAGTAATTCTCCACCCCTTGAATGGTTGCTTCTCGGCGAAGACAGTTCGTACTGTTGTATCATCTTCAACATATTTGAAGCATTGATGCAGAGTAGAGGGAACGATCCAGTTGGCGTAGATCCACGGTCGTCCTAGTAACAAGTTTGTACGACGTGTCAGCGTCAATGACATAGCACGTCACTTCTGACTTTAGGCTCCTGATTTGGCAACGGAGTCGAATCTTCCCAAGCGGATGACTACTCCCTGCATTAAATTGTATATTGTTGTAGAGGACAGACAACTGATCCAGTCGTATACTAAGGAAGTAGAGGAGTCTTTTGGGTATGATACTGAGTGCAGACCCCAGATCAACCTGTATCCTTTCAATGCATGTCGACCTATGTATCCGGTGTAGTATAAAGGTCGATCGTGCTTTTTTATCCTTGAGAAGCATATCCTCCGCTGTGAAGGTCATAGCAGGTACCTTTGATTGCACATGATGGCATTCGGGGCAAGAAGGCTGAGCGTCATCTTTAGGGATTTCTGGCATATATGTTAGGAATGATTCTGAGTTAGCTAGTGCATCTTTGAGTGCTTCTCTTGTCTCTTTCAAGAGACGAAGGAGCTCGTGTATGGTAAGACGAGGAGCTCGTGTTGGGATATTGCCAGCTGGGCAAATATGTCAAAATGAAAGGCATGTTAAGCCCTGGGCCTGAAGGCTTCTTTAGGACATGGTTGAACTTGATTTCTTTCTGCTTCTCTTTTCCCTTCGTCGGGAGCAGAGCCGGTGTGGATATTTGTACTGACGTCGTCTGCTGTTGTGTCTCGTCAGTAGCTTTCTCATACTGTCTTAAGTATGATTTTTCGGATCGAGTACCTGTTAGTTGAGGTACATCAGCTTGCGTCGTGCAAGCGTACTTTTCCCCTTCAGAATCGCTAAGAGAAGCTGATGTGAGATTGCCATCATCCGCAGGATGGAGACAACATTGCAAAATATGCCCTTTGACTTAGACTTCTTTGAATCCCATTGTTCGTCTTGGACAAGGTCTGGGTGTATCCACATGATTTCCCCTGTCTCCAGTGTCAAGAGAATAAGACCCGTATTCTCTTGAGTTTTACCAGAAGGATGCTTGACTTCCAGTCGCGGTGCAAGGATTGGAAAGGTCCCGTCAGGAACTGTGACTTTTGGGGTTTTGCCGAATTCGAGAGTCACCATATTTGCAGTGACTTTCTTTTGTTTAGATTTCAGAGTCAGAACTCCGGCGTCGACTAAAGCTTGAATTTTATCTTTGAGGACAAAGCACTTATCAGTAGGATGATGAACCATCCTATGAAAGAGGCAATAATTGGGATCGTTTGTGCATCCCACTTCATTAGGACGCCGAGCATCCGTAGCTTCAATTTATTCCCTTTGTGTAAAAGGAATATTGCGACCACCTATTCATCTTTGAAGGAGTACTGTTTCGGAGGAAACTTAGACTCCTGATTATTAAGCCGCTCTTCTTGGCCTTCGACTGAACGTCCCCTGACAATTCAACGGACATAGTCTCTTTCCCTTTGGCTTGAGAAGACTGTGCCATGTCTCTGCGTTCTTTATTATTCATACCCCATTTGCCTTTAGGGATAGATGGTTCGAACTTCTTAGCCGACTTTTCGGCTATCTAAGCTTGTTCGACTAGTTCCTTCCAGGTATAGGCTTTGACAGCTCCCATACGAATCTCCACTTGTTCGAGAAAGTTATGTCTGCATGTCTGCAAGAGCATGGGTAATGGCATCCCTGCTAGGCACATCAAAGACAGTTTCTGAACCGTTCAATGTAGTCACGAATAGATTCGCCCCTCTTCGTTACGGTAGAGAGGAGTTTGTCCATGGTCACCTCGGTATCATCCTCGTAGAAACGAGAAAGAAATCGAGTTTCTATGTCGATCCAAGAATTGATAAAGCCCGGAGGAAGGCTTCGGAACTAGTCGAATGCTACCCCCTTCAAGGTGCCAATAAATAGTCTGGCCATGATAGCATCATTGTCTATGACATTACCAGTCTGAGACCGAAAATAGTAGATGTGCTGGTTTGGCGAGCTCTTACCATCATACGTATGCAATGTTGGTGGTTTGAACTTTTGCGGGTATGGTACTGAATCCCATTCCAAAGGGTAAGAACGGACTGTACCTACTTTCTTTTAGTTCATCCCTTTGGGCTAGGGATGCAATCTGAGCTTGGATGCCTTTAAGAACTTCAGCGTCCATAGAAGAACTTTCCTTGACTTCTCAGTCTTTGGTTGTTCATGGCTATGATGTTCTTCCTCATCATGGTTACTCCGGTATCATTGTTATTCGGTTGGTGAGGAGTTGAGCGAGCATCTATTGAATGTTGTCCAAGGCTTCTTGCTGGGCCTTAGAGGATTGCTCTTGGGCTTCCAACCGTCGTCGGAGGTCATCATTATCGTTATCAGCCATATTCACTGACACTCTATCCGTTCGCACCGAGCTGACTGTCGTTGAAGTGGCATACCCGCTGTCTTCGTCCTCCTCATCAGACCATTGGAATAATCTTCTCATTGGTTCTGGCGAGGTTACTATAGTTTGGGAGGGTGGCTGTTCATAACTGTAGGGTATTGCGACCCTAGATCTGTGTTTCAGAAGAGACATTCTCTGTGTACCAAGACTTCGCCAAGGCTCGGACTATAGTCTGGATGTGGAGAACTGGAGGGAGCGGTATGCAACGCTCGTCTGTCCCTACGCGGTTCTCGTCCCCTTCCGATCATATTAACGGATGCAGAGGGCAGATATTTTGATATGCTCCTTTTGCGATGTTTCGCAGGATCTCGTTCCGATAGTTGATCAAAAAATGATCGTCGGTCTGGAGGAGTGACGGGGATTGGTCCTAGCTGGCAATGGACCGAGTAGACGGTCACCAACTGACATCCCACTTGTTGAGAACAGGAGGGAGAAGTCCGAAAAGATTCTGACTTTCGTCTGTTTGTCAAGAATTCTCGCAGTCAGCCGGGCTTAAGCGGTTTAGCGCAGAGGCTCTGTTGGATTGCGCATAGGAAGATGCCCTGTTCCTTTTATCACCTCAGAGGTAATTAGCACTAAATAGTGCTTTAGCTCTAACTTCGCGGCTAAGAACTTTGGGAATGTCCTTGGGTGCTGAAGCTGCATAAGCACCGCTGTCACACTTAGGGACGATCCCTTAGCTCCACTGCGAAGGACGAGCTTAGTGCTCAATGAACTGGGGAGCGAAGCACGCTGTGGTGCTTTGTTCGCTTCCTTGCTGCGAAGGAGAGTAGCACTGCTAGGTGCCTTAGTTCTAGTCTGGTGGCTGGGAACTCCGCGCGTACCCCGAGGTATATGTGTTGTGTTTGCCATGTCATCAGCAACTTCGCTCAGAAGAACGAGGTTGGCGTGAGGTGTTACTGCTCCTGGATTAGGCGAAGGTATAGTCACTGTTCTAGCCTCGTGGCTAATGGACTCAGCGAAGCAAGCAGGCCTTTTGCCTTTGTCTTCGCATGATAGGCCAGCCTGTGGCGTAGCTACGCCTGAAGCTTCATAGAGAGCTTTCTGCTTTGGCCTCCACATCTGCTTTGGAAGAGGAGATTTAGATTCGCAGGGAACCTGGCTAGCCTCGAGCGAGGCTGCTTGCCCGTCTAGGGCTAGTTTCTGCTCAAAACCTTGGTCACCGAGACCTTCCTATGCTTCCGTGCGTCGAGCATTGGACCACCTTTAGAGAGGAGCTCTTCAAATTTTCCTGTCGAAATGAATGACCAGGTTTCAAAGGTAATAGGCTTAAGATCCTGACCCTCCTTGTTACGCCAGAAGACCATAGTAGGCTTGCAGAGAGCCTTATCTATCTCGACAGAGATTTGCTTTCAAGAATTAGCCAGAGGAGTTCTGGCTGCGCCGACTTGCTTGCACTCAGCAGTGGACCCGAAGGTCTGTTCGTCGCATTGCGACACTTGATTCTCAACTGTGGAGAATTTAATCCCCAGCGGAGTCGCCATCTTATTTTCTATTGATTTTGCAAAGGGGAAAACATACAAAAAAAAAGGGCTCGAGGAGCTAAGTTACAAGTACTTCTTTGAAGTAGAAAGATTACTGGTAGATCTCCTCTGAGATTTCTAGGAAAGTGTGCCGGTAGGAATCTGATCAGCGCGCGATCACTTTATCCCTCTGACGATGCGATCAATTAGACAATCGGACTGCTGCCTGATGGGATTCCCTTCTTACCTGGTTTGGGAAATCAGAGAACAGAAGGTTGGTAGAACTCTCTTGTTACTTCTCGAGCTGCCTCCGCTTGGGAATTCCTTCTCGCCTGGTTCCAGAGATTCCTTAAAAGGGAGAAAGATCTTAGGGTATTAGCACCCTGATTAGAGAAGTAGTTCTCTGAATGCTTGGAAGCAAGAGAGTAGGTCTCTGTCTTTTTTTCTCTCTTCGGGGGGTCTCGGTCCGTCCTCTGTATGCCTTTGGTATGATATTTATAGAGAGAGCAGGGGTATAATTGTTCCTTGAAAATTTGGAAATAGATTGAGTCATTCTATTTTAATTTAGAAAGTAGCCTTGCCGCGAGGCTAGAGATAGCTTTTGCGAAGCTAGGAATGGCAAGTAGTGCTGATCTCTTGATCCGCTCTGCTAAATGAGGGTGCGTCCTTAATTCTTTCTAAATAACTGAAAGATTTCTTCTGATCTTCTTACCTGATTGGGAGAGTCAAAAGATTATGGCAAGCAACTGCTAAATCTGATCTCAATTAGATTTGATCTCATCTGGATTTGATCTCATCTGGAGATTTGATTGGTCAAAGGTGACCATAGAAGACCCGCAGCGGAGCTGCCACATCGAGCTCACAGTGGAGCTGGAAGGAGCATCTGGCGAAGTTAGAAGAAAGCTCTTGAGCGGAGCTGGATAACTTTGTGGCGAAGTTACCTTATCAATTACCCTTTTGCGCAGCTGTATGGGGATTCGAGCGAAGCTAACTTTCTGCGGAGTTAACTGAACATTTCTGTGCGAAGTTGTAAGTTAGCTCGCAGCGAGATTGTGAAGGAGCTTTCTGCGATGCTAAGAAGCTTTGGCTTCTTATGTGAGACTTTATCTCGTGGGCTCGTGCGAGACTAAGTGTTGAGCTAACTTAGTGTCTCTGGACCTGTCTGGGCCTTCTCACGAGCTTTTCTTGGCTTACTGTCTGCTTTTCTAGATCAGTAGAATTCAAGTTGCTGATTCGTCCCCTTTGAGATAGGTGAAGAACTGGTCGTCAGCTTGTCTGTCGCTTGTCTTTTGTAGATGTCAATAAGTTGTTGTTCAGGCCAGTTAGGAATCTTGTCTTTTTTAGAGTGTCAACACTGGCCTTGTCACTGGCGGTGGTCGGAGGTGGCCGGAGATGGCCGGAGGTGGCCGAAGGCGGGCAGCCAAAGCCCCAAGCCCAAGCAATTTTGTGGGGTGCAAGTGTAGTACAAATGGAAAAATTGGAGTTTTGGAAATGGTGTTTCAGAGAAAGAAGCTATAGCTCGTTAGAAAGAGCACTCCGAGGGGAGGAAAATGGCGTGATTATTGGTGGCCAAGATGATGTAGGTGGTGGTGGAAATAGTGGAGAAAATAATGGTGAAGATGGGTAGTTTTGGTGGAAGAAAGAAGAAGAAGGACGTGGTGGTGTTGTTGTTATGGTTGTTGTAATGGAGGAGGAGATGGGGGGAATGATGGAGAGTGAAGGAAGGAGATTTGGTGGTGGTGATGGCCAAAACACAGCCAAGGAGGGCTGGTTTGCTACCCTTTGCTGTTGTGGTTTGCTGGAAAGGAAGAAAGAAAGAAGAGAATGAAAGAGAGAGAAGGGAGGATGGGTATATATATAAAGGAGTGATTTGATTATTACCAATTTGCCATTGGATACAAATGAGACTTGCCTCTCTTAAAGAAAGGAGAACCGCGTCTCTGTAAGACCCGCATCTGGCCAATTTTGAGCTAGACACGGAGATCAAATCCGCGTCTCAGATGAAAACGCGAGAATCGCGTTGTTAGAAAAGACAAAGGTTTGGGGATTACATCAGAGTTGATTTTGAAGGACATAACATAAAATACAGAATGGAGAGAATCTCTGCATTAAAATTAAATTCTAATTTGGTGAACCTCACGTTTGGCAAGGAGAGAGAAAGAGAAAAATAAAATATCAGGATAGAATTTGGGTATCTGGGAAAACACTAAAAACTCAGGAAAAGCCAAAAAAATGAAGTATCTCAAAAAGTTTTCCAAAAATTCTCAAAAATAATAAATATTATTTTAAAATACTTGGTGAAATTAATTTTCAAAAATTCACTCCCATTTTTAAATAAAAATCCTGAAATCCACCATTGATACCAGTCTACACCGGGTCAGCCGGATTTTTAATAAATTCTGAAAAATCTCAGAAAATGCAAATAGATAGAAATTATGATTTTAAAAAATAATGTAAAAGCCGTTTTTAGAATTTCAACTCCATTTGTAAATTAAAAATTTGAGAATCGGTCAGCGGCACTGGTCGACACCGGTTTTTGAAGATTTACAATTTTATTCAGAAAACATTCCAGAAAATCATAGAAAATTTATAATTTTAGAAAATGATATTTAAAACTGAAATCGGTCAATTCTAATTACCAGAGAGGTCAATTCATGCTGTACTCCTATATGAGTAAAAATGTTTAAATAATTAAAAAATAGAAAATAAGAAAATAAGCTAAAAAGATCAGGACACATATCTGGGTACGTATTCTAAGGATGGGGTGTTACAATCCATCCACCTTATTAAAAATTTCATCCTCAAAATTTTGATAATGGGGATGTGAAGATAGAAAAGAATAGGGATAAGGAATTTTACCAACTAAGATGTAAAGAGTTGGGGGTAACACTCACTAATAATATCCTCTCCTTCCCACGTAGTTTCTCAGGGTTTTGACACTTCTGTCCAGAATGGCCATCGGCTTTTCTTTGTAGGATAAATCTGGTTGTAGTTCTAATTCAGAGTGATTTAGAACGTGACTCTCATCCTTGATATACTTTCTCAGTTGTGATATATGGAATACATTATGTACCCCTTCTAATGATGGTGGTAATGCCAATCAGTAAGCCACATCTCCCACACGATCCAAAATTACGAATGGACCGATGTATCTCGGACTAAGTTTTCCACGAGTACCGAATTGGTTTACTCCTTTGGTTGGTGATATCTTTAAAAATACATGATCACATATTCTGAATTCCAACGTCTTCTATTAGTGTCAACCCAACTCTTCTGTCGGCTCTGTGCTGCTCGGAAATGATCTCTGGATCTGTTGTCTGAACTAGAATATCTGGTCCCATAAGTCTTCTTTCGCTGACTTCATCCCACATATTGGCGATCTGCATTTTCTGCCATATATTGCTTCAAATGGAGCCATCTTGATACTGGCTTGATAGCTGTTATTATAAGAGAATTCTACCAAATGAAGATAGCCTTCCTGTTGGTCCCGAGATGATGCCAAGTGTGGATCTAATATACAATGTCAACACTCACACAAGAATATTAGTGTTAAAGAAATAAACGTACTTGCAATAAGGAAAATAAATCACAGAAAAGTTAAGCAAACGCAAACACAAGTGATTTATCCTGGTTCGGTTCTCGTGACCTACATCCAGTCCCCAAGCCACCCGCTTGAGATTTTCCTTTATCCTTTGACTTTGTACACCCAAAATCAACACCTTATATCCCAATTGACAAATCCCCTTTGCTAAATGTATATAACTCTTCTTATAACCAAGAAGACCACAACACCTTGTACAACTTCTCTTCTACACCAAGAAGACGCTTTTGTACAATGCTTCCTTTGAGTGATTACAAACTTTCCTATAAGCCTTGAATCAGTATGTGATCGTGGACAAGGGCTATTATAGGTGGACTTTCAGAAATCTTCACTTTGGAGTAGGAATTTGGTGAAGAAACAAAAAGTGAGAATAGTTTTCAAAAAACCAAAATTTTGGCAGAGTTTTGGTCAGAAAACTTTCTATTTGAATTGGTATTTTAAACCTAAGATAACAACCCTATATATAGCTGAACTCTATGATAAGTTAGGATAGTTATTAGGACCATTTTGAATGTTTAAACGTTGGATAACGTTGAAAGAAATACCAAAAAATAGAAACTGTCTAACAGTCAGAAAATGCCAATAGTCGACTTGACATATGGGTTAGTCGACTAGGATAGGCAAATTTCTCAAGGTTAGTCAACTAGTATTGGGACCAAGTCGACTAGGTCAAGTTGAAATCAAAAGACAAGTTTCTGAAAACTGAAACTAGTCGACCAGAGGGAATTATAAGTCGACTATACAAGTCTATTAGTCGACTATGTATACTGTTAAGTCGACTAATAGTGATAAACAGAGAGTAGGGATCTTTCAGGACAGAAAGCTAGTCGACTAGGAAATATATAAGTCGACTACAAAAGGCTCTAAGTCGACTAATAGACTGTGATGTGTGTGTGTTTCAAGGCTTTTAACATGCTATCAATAATTACAATACACATCATTATCAACTCTCTTTGGGAAGTCTTGATCATGTAGAACTCTTGAATAGGCTTGAGACAGAGCTCCATATGATATGGCTTCACAAATGTATCATCAAGAGTAAGTTCCAACATTCTCCCCCTTTTTGATGATGACACTTTGTGTGCACAAATGCTCCCCCTGCAGAAAATAAGTTATATGTTCTCCCCCTGCAGAAAATGGGTTATAACAGATATAGAAACACTTGTGTTCTCCCCCTGCAACAAATATATCATAACATGTATATATATGATAAATATTTGAAGTATTGTTCTTATCAAACTTCTTATATGGTACCTGAAAGATAAACATTAGATGGTACCAATCATAAGAGCAAAGCATTAACCTTTAGGAGACCAAACCCAATTTGAATTTAGTTTCCATCTGTTAGTATACACATAATTGCATGAATTACATATATCATGTATGTATGATGCAATATAAGTATTTTTGTCAACAATGCTTAACTTTTTAGGAATCCATATAAACTTGTTCTTAATTCTTTTTGAAATAATATCAGACTTTCTTTTCACAAAAGAATTATATGGATTACTAACATATGAAGATTTTTCAAAAAATCCAAGACCATAATGATTATGTGACATCTTTTAATATGATAACAAATCATTCAACTTTTCTTTTCCTTGATTAAATTTAGTCACATTTTTCAAAATCTCTTCATATTTCATTTTGAAAATTGGCATGTCTTTATCTAACACAGAATTTCTCTCATTTAAAGGCATAGTTTCCTTTTTAAGCAAAATATTTTCTTTTATAAAATTCTCATTATCCTTTTTCAATGATGATATCACTTTTTCAAAATCATCTTTTTGAGAATTTATAGAAGAAACTTGAGAGACATAACATGAATTTTCTTTGAAAAGTTTTTCATTTTCCTTTAATAAAACTTTATTTTTCATTTTTTCATTCTTTAGATCATTGAATAATTCATGGAATGCATCTAAAAGTTCAGTATATTGTACCTCATCTTCTTCTAGCGCCATGTAACAGATGTTAGCATGTTCAGTGGTTTCTTCTTCGTCAGAGGAAGAGGAATCACTATTTTTCTATGATGCTTGGTAGTCTTTCTTCTTTCTGAACTTTTTACTCTTAAATTTACCTTTGTTTTTGAGCAATGGGCAATCCTTCTTCATATGACCTGTTTTATTACAATTAAAACATCTAAACTTACCTTGCTTTAAGAATCTTATGAATTTTCTTGAAAGCATTGCCATCTCCTCTTCATCGTCATCTGAATAGTCCGTATTTGAGAATGCATGGAAGGCAAGTTCTTTCTTCTTTGAGAGAGATTGTTGTTCATCCCTCTTTCTGTCTCTGAGTTGCACTTCATATACCATTAGATTACCAATAAGGTTTTCTAATGACATTGTTGAGAGATCATTCGCTTCTTCGATTGCAGTTGTCTTCTTCTCCCAATCTGATGTGAGTGCACGAAGGATCTTGCGAACTTATTCGACTTGGGTGTATTCCTTTCCAAGGGATGCTAAAGAATTCGTTATGTCGGTGAATCTTGTAACCATTTCTGAGATTCATTCTCCTTCATTTTGAATAGTTCAAACCTGTGGACAAGAACAGAAATTTTAGATTCCTTAACCTTATTTGTGCCTTCATGTGTTACCTGAAGTGTATGCCATATTCGATTTGCAAAAGTGGCTGTTGACACATGGTTGAATTCTTCTTTGGTTAAGGCACAGAATAAAGCATTCATCGCTTTGGCATCAAGGTTCGCATTCTTCTTTTGATCATCACTCCAAGCGTTGTAATTGATTGTCGGCTTGGTGTATGGTGCTTCTACTATGTTCCAAAGTTCGTAGTTGAGCGATTGCAAGTAGATTTTCATTCTACACTTCCAATAGTTGTAGTTGGATCTGTCAAATAGCGGTGGACATTGTGTAGAATGTCCTTCTTTCAATTGTGACGAAGGGAACTCCATTGCCATCCTTCTATGTTGTTGACTAGGTATGCAGGGCTCTGATACCAATTGTTGGTCCCGAGATGATGCCAAGTATGGATCTAATATACAATGTCAACACTCACACAAGAATATTAGTGTTAAAGAAATAAACGTACTTGCAATAAGGAAAATAAATCACAGAAAAGTTAAGCAAACGCAAACACAAGTGATTTATCCTGGTTCGGTCCTCGTGGCCTACATCCAGTCCCCAAGCCACCCGCTTGAGATTTTCCTTTATCCTTTGACTTTGTACACCCAAAATCAACACCTTGTATCCCACTTGACAAATCCCCTTTGCCAAATGTATACAACTCTTCTTACAACCAAGAAGACCACAACACCTTGTACAACTTCTCTTCTACACCAAGAAGACGGTCTTGTACAATGCTTCCTTTGAGTGATTACAAACTTTCATATAAGCCTTGAATCAGTATGTGATCGTGAACATGGGCTATTATAGGTGGACTTTCAAAAATCTTCACTTTGGAGTAGGAATTTGGTGAAGAAACAGAAAGTGGGAATAGTTTTCAGAAAACGAGAATTTTGGCAGAGTTTTGGTCAGAAAACTTTCTATTTGAATTGGTATTTTAAACCTAAGATAACAACCCTATATATAGTTGAACTCTATGGTAAGTTAGGGTAGTTATTAGGACCGTTTTGAATGTTTAAACGTTGGATAACATTGAAGGAAATACCAGAAAACAGAAACTGTCTAACAGTCAGAAACTGCCATTAGTCGACTTGACATATGGGTTAGTCGATTAGGGTAGGAAAATTTCTCAAGGTTAGTCGACTAGTATTGGGACCAAGTCGACTAGGTCAAGTTGAAATCAAAAGACAAGTTTCTGAAAACTGAAACTAGTCGACCAGAGGGAATTATAAGTCAACTATACAAGTCTATTAGTCGACTATGTATACTTTTAAGTCGACTAATAGTGACAAACAGAGAGTTGGGATCTTTCAGGACAGAAAGCTAGTCAACTAGGGAAATATATAAGTCGACTACAGAAGGCTCTAAGTCGACTAATAGACTATGATTTGTGTGTGTATTTCAAGGATTTTAACATGCTATCAATAATTACAATACACATCATTATCAACTCTCTTTGGGAAGTCTTAATCATATAGAACTCTTGAATAGGCTTGAGATAGAGCTCCATATGATATGGCTTCACAAATGTATCATCAAAAGTAAGTTCCAGCACTTCCTATGACCCTTTAAATTCTATTATGCAGGCTCGTAACATATCTTCAAGAATTTGAATAGTTCGTTCAGATTGTTCGTCTATCTGGGGATGATATGAGGTGCTGAATTTCAGACGAGTTCCAAAATTTTCGTGGAGACTTTCCCAGAAATGTGATCGGAATCTCGTGTCTCTATCTGACACGATGCTGAAAGCACACCTAGAGGGGGGGGGTGAATAGGTGAAAGTGCTAATCTAGAAACCAAATGCTCTAAATGCGGAAGCTAATGCAAATTTTGCAACACACTTAATACAACACACAAGTGTAGCCGAATTCCCCGTGAAGGGCTCTGGACTAACTCCTCTTGATTCCCCTTGAATGGGTTGAGGTGCTATGTGAAGCTCTTGTGGTTAAGTATAAGTGAGGCACACACAAAAAATCAAGCATATAATGGATATAGACAATATGAAATATGCAAGGCACAAATACAAGCAATAAGATATGAATGAATGATGCTTTGCACAAGTAAAAAGAGAGAGTTAGAGAGACAATGGATCAAACGCAAAGACCAAGATATGTTTCGAGGTTCGAGCACCTTGCTTTACATCCCCGCCTACACCACCGTGTAGGATTTTCAATCCACTATCTCCCACCGAGGGAACCTCCACCGATGAGGATTTGTTACAACACTAGGAGCACCAAACTCCTCTCTCAATACAAACACCACCTCACACAAGAGGGGTAGGCCCTTAGCCAAACAACAACCAATCCACCTCACACTTGAGGGATACAAACCAACAACCAACTCCACCTCACCAAGAGGGAGTAAACACCAATCTCCACCTCTACCAAAGAGGGAGCAAACCAATCACCTCAAATCCACAACCTCAACCTCTACCAAAGAGGGAGCAACCAAATAATGAGGGATTTTACAACAAGTGGTTCCAAAGACCACAAACTCTCTTTTCCACCAAAAATAAAGATCCTAATAGAATAGGATAGAAGATATAGCTCAGTGGATATCAAGGTGTTTTTGAAAATTAAGTAACAAAGAAAATACTTGGGAAAACTCTTGTAAAAGATAGAGAATGAAAACCAATACAAGTATCCCAAATTCCTATTTTCTTTGATTTTTCAAAACCCTTGAAAAACAATAAAGATGAAATCTTTTTGGCACTTAAACTCTTTTTAAAAACTTGTTTAAACAAAAAACAAACTCTGGTATTTTTCTTTTCAAAAGTCTTATCAAAACAGCTCAAGAGATGGGGTATTTATAGTCCCATCAGAAAACTAGCCGTTAGGCTGATCTGTCAGCCTGACAGGCTTGCGGTCGACCGGCCCGGTCGACCGCCAACGGTCAGAATTATGACCGTTGGGCCATCTCGCTCGACCGCCCGGCCGACCGCTAGAAACAGAGAGCAGAGTTCTCTGGTCCGGTCGGCCGCCCGGCCGACCGTCCCTGTGTCTGCCAAACGTGCACAAGCCTGTGCACGTCAGTCGACCGCAAGGGTCGACCGGCCTTTGGTGCGGTCGACCCGTGCGGTCGGCCGACCTGCCTGTCAGCCACTCTTCTGGGACAGAAACACATGTTTAAAACATTTTCAGAAATTCTTTTTAGTCTTGTAAAAATACATAAAAATTGTTTTAACATTTTATATTGAAACACAAACTTGTGATAAAAATTTCAAGACATATATCAACATATTCAAATCATTTTTGTGTCTTGCAAATTTTATCAAAAACCAACACTTGTATTTTATCAAACTTGGATTTTTCAATACATGAATAGGGAAGTCAAAATAAGTTTGTTTAAAAGTTAAGCATGCATGTATAGAATGAAACAACTATACATATATCAATTAAACTTGTTTTGATCAACTATTCATGAAAACCAAAAACCAAACATAAAACGTGTGTGTTTGTGCACTTGAGCATATCAACTATACTAAGCTTTACAAATGGATCTAACACACTATCTAAACTATGGATACCTAAGTCTTCTTGACGATCTCCATCTTCAAGTAGACCCGATCCAAACTCCATCCATGGGCTAGGCAATGTGTGATCTTGAAGCTTGAGCCCTGGAATCACTTGTGAAGCTTCCAAACACCTCTTGTTGAAGCTATCACAAAACTAGCATCTTGCTAATAATCTGAAACTTAAAATCACAAGAATATTAGTAATCATAACTACATGAGTTAATCATCATCAAAACTAGGGTGGAAGGCCTTTGGGCCAACAATCTCCCCCTTTTTGATGATGACAAAACTCATGGAGTTATATATGCATGGATTAAAGTTAAGCTTCAAAGAAGCTCCCCCTTAACTCATGCATAAAATAAATAAACATAAATATGCATGAATGGCAATGCATAAACATGATGCTCTAGATACCAAATGAAATATTTAAAACAAAACATGCTCTAGAGATCAATTAAAATTAAACTTATATTAAACTTAAACTTAATATATGCAAAACATAAATATGCATATATAAAACAACAACTCAAAATCTTTCTCCCCCTTTTTGTCAATCATCAACAAAGGGGTAAAAACAAAATCAAAACAATAAATTTTTTTCTTCCCCTTTTTGTTCAAAACAAAAATATATCAATAAGGGGTTACAATCAATTAAGATACCAAAGAATTAGATATGACAAATTAGCATCTTGATATTAATTGAAGATAAACAAAGATCAATAAGTGTTATATGCTATATACATTCATGAAGAGGAAGACGCTAAGTTAGCTTCCCTACACATATGCATTACATGAAAGAGGGATGTTAAGCCCTAATTCACATAACACACATTATGTAATGCATAAGAGGAGATGTGAAGCTCCCCCTACACACGTGTACCACATAAAGAAGAGATGTTAAGCTCCTCATTACTAGATACACTCAACATGAATCTATATGTGGAAGAGATGTTAAGCTCTCCTTGCATATAGGCAATACAAATCAAAACTTTTAAATTTTTCTTTTTAAAACAAATTTTGATTTACCAATTTAAAACATTCAAACAAACATCCTGATATCAAAAAAGAGAATATTTTTCTTTTTAAGCATATAATACCAATATGAAACTTATTTTCTATCATAAAGTAAGGGGAGTGGGAATCAAATACCAATTGAAAGACAAAATCAAATTTTCTCCCCCCTTATGAAAAACAAACTAAACACATGCATAAGCTTGTTTTAAGATATTAATTGAAAACAAATCAATCATTAGAAATTTTCAAGCTTAGCATAAACAAATATTTGTGCTTTAAGATATAGGAATATAGTAGGCACAAATAAAACATATATGTATGAAAAAAAATAGATACTAATAGACATTGATACCATTGAAATGAAAGCATACATACATAAACACATATGAGTATACAAAAGAATCAAGATTGATACCAATTGAAAGAGTTCAATGATACCAATTGACATAACAATAAAAGCATGGTATAACTCATATCAAAATGAAGAATACGAACTAGTTAAAATGAAAATTTTTGTTAACTAGTACGAAATCCTTCAAGCAAGGAATAAACTAAAAATAATTTTCATAAAACACATATAAATCACATAGCACTTAAAAACACTCAATATTCAATAAAGTCCATATATGCTCATGAAAACATACTCATGAGAAATATTTTAAAAAAAGGTGAGTGTACAAGTAATGTGTGACATGGCATTATGAAATTTCCAATTAAGCTCAAAATTCCTTGAAACAATGAAAATCATCAAAATTATTTAATCTTCAAGGTATATGTATGTCTTATACAAACTAAAGCATACATACATATCCAAAACACAACGAGTCCACAAAATATATGCATTAAGGCACGTGGCTCAAAAAGGATGTATATGTATAATAATAATTTGGATAAAATAGACATATACATGAAGTTAAACAAATAAACACGAAATCAAGAAAAACTAAATTTTCACCAAAACAAATTTCATTTCAAGGTATATGTATGAATTGTCAACACAATAAGTATACATACATATCCCTAAACACAATTGAGTCCATATATATAGATTTGCATGAAAGGCAAATGACTCAAGGGGTATACATGTATATCTGAAAGTTTGGCAAAATAAACCTATACATGAAATGAAAACTCATAAAACAAATCCAAAAATAGGAATACAAGTTTAAAATGCATGAATCATCAAAACTAGACTATACTAGCACATCTAATGGGTTCAAACAAGCATTCAAGCTCAAACATATATAGATTTATTTGTGGCCCACTATATGCACAAGTATGCATCTAGTCTTAATGAAAACTAACATTCAAACATATATTCAACGCATGAAGCATAAAAACGGGATAAAAATCAACATGATAAACATAAACATGATTATTATGAATATCCACATGTTATTAGAAATATGATATACGCAATAGCAACCATATAGTGAGAACACAAAAGAATTTATCCATATTAAACATGGGTGTCTCAAAATAACTAAACATATATATATATATCACTAATCTAATAAGCATGGCATTTTCATAGTAATCAACAAACATCAAAACATGCTATGAAAGATAAACATGGAAAGCATGTAAACATATAAGTAAGGAGTTAGAGATTCGATACCAAAACCAAGGAGGGCACCGCTCTAGTTCTCCAAACCAAGGTGGTCCTCCCACCAAACTTCCCTTGAAAGTGATGCATCCAAATGATTTCCTTTAAGCTTGGAACGCATCCACTCCAAGGTGCCATCACTCTCACGTCATGTGAGAGCCCACACCTACATCAAATAAAGGAGGGGTGGTCTTTGGTACCCATACTCTTTTGGGTCCATGAGGGTTAGTACCTTCTCTAACCCAAACAAATTTCTTTACTAAATTAGGAGTATGTAATCTATCATAGCAAAATTTAGCAAGGTGGCCCATACGTCCACAATGTGTACAAGTGTACACATGAACATATATAGTGTGATGGTGTCCGTGAGGAGCATGTGTATGCCGTGGAGGGTGTGCATGCATAGGTGGAACTTGTTTCTTTCGAAACAAAGATTCCAAACGTGTGTGGCTCTTGGCACATTGGCTCAAAGTGGAGCCCAAACAAACAACACTCTTCTTAAGCATGGATATTCTTTTTCAATTAAAGAAGAGGTGGCACATGCAATAGGTGAAGTGTGTGATACTACCCTAACATGGCAAACATGTGCATCAATCTTATTTTGCAAACAATCATTCTTCTTTAAACAAACATTTAAATCATTAGAAATAGAAGCAATTTTTAATTTTAAAGAATTATTTTCTTTTAAAACAAAATTTACTTTTGAAGACAAGTTTTCATTTTTCTTCAAAATTATTTTACAATCATTTTTAGATTTCAAAAATTTATTTTCTTTAAGTGCAAGATCAAGTTGAGATCTCAATGAATCCCTTTCATTATAGACCTTAACCTTCTCTTGCAAACACAATCAAGTCTAGAATGCAAACTTTTATTTTCTTTTTCAATTTCTAGACTTTTCTTTTTCAAAATCTTATATTTTCTATTAATTTTTCACACACAATAGATAGTTCTTCATTTATAGTATTGGCATCATAATTATCACATGAAGAACTAGAACAATCATCACTATCTAAGTGGGTTTCCGATTGTACCTCAAGGGAGTCATTCCCTTGGACCATGAAGCATTGAGAATCGGATTCTCCACTAGATTCCTCCAGTTGAATTGGCAATTGAAGCTTGGAGGTGGTGGTTGTAGTAGTCAACAAATTCCACACTGCAAAGGTGGAATCAATATTAGAAACATGTAAAAGATATTCTTTTGAAAGTGTGCTTCTAATAGCCTCAAGGGCTTGTGCATTGGCCCCTATATGAATGCAATTACCAGATAGCATTTCTTGGTAGCTGCAAGGAAAACATGTAATCCTAGGGTTTGTTGGTAAATGGACATCCTAGTCTTCCAAACAAGAATGTTGGAAGCATCATACATAGGTGGGGTCATGAAGTCCATGGTAAACTATATGTGTGCAAACAAGCAAATGCAAACAATAGATTAGCAAACAAATGGATCTCACTCCTAGGATGTTAAGCCTAAATATCAGGAGCGTTGGCTCTGATACCAATTGAAAGCACACCTAGAGGGGGGGTGAATAGGTGAAAGTGCTAATCTAGAAACCAAATGCTCTAAATGCGGAAGCTAATGCAAATTTTGCAACACACTTAATACAACACACAAGTGTAGCCGAATTCCCCGTGAAGGGTTCTGGACTAACTCCTCTTGATTCCCCCTGAATGGGTTGAGGTGCTATGTGAAGCTCTTGTGGTTAAGTACAAGTGAGGCACCCACAAGCAACCAAGCATATAATGGATATAGACAATATGAAATATGCAAGTTACAAATGCAAGCAATAAGATATGAATGAATGATGCTTTGCACAAAGTAAAAGAGAGAGTTAGAGAGACAATGGATCAAACGCGAAGACCAAGATATGTTTCGAGGTTCGAGCACCTTGCTCTACATCCCCGCCTACACCACCGTGTAGGATTTCCAATCCACTATCTCCCACCGAGGGAACCTCCACTGAGGAGGATTTGTTACAACACTAGGAGTACCAAACTCCTCTCTCAATACAAACACCACCTCACACAAGAGGGGTAGGCCCTTAGCCAAACAACAACCAATCCACCTCACACTTGAGGGATACAAACCAACAACCAACTCCACCTCACCAAGAGGGAGTAAACACCAATCTCCACCTCTACCAAAGAGGGAGCAAACCAATCACCTCAAATCCACAACCTCAACCTCTACCAAAGAGGGATCAACCAAATAATGAGGGATTTTATAACAAGTGGTTCCAAAGACCACAAACTCTCTTTTCCACCAAAAATAAAGATCCTAATAGAATAGGATAGAAGATATAGCTCAAGTGGATATCAAGGTGTTTTTGGAAATCAAGTAACAAAGAAAATACTTGGGAAAACTCTTGTAAAAGATAGAGAATGAAAACCAATACAAGTATCCCAAATTCCTATTTTCTTTGATTTTCCAAAACCCTTGAAAAACAATAAAGATGAAATCTTTTTGGCACTTAAACTCTTTTAAAAACTTGTTTAAACACAATACAAACTCTGGTATTTTTCTTTTCAAAAGTCTTATCAAAACAGCCCAAGAGATGGGTATTTATAGCCCCATCAGAAAACTAGCCGTTAGGCTGATCTGTCAGCCTGACAGGCTTGCGGTCGACCGGCCCGGTCGACCGCCAACGGTCAGAATTATGACCGTTGGGCCATCTCGGTCGATCGCCCGGCCGACCACCAGAAACAGAGAGCAGAGCTCTCTGGTCCGGTCGGCCGCCCGGCCGACCGTCCCTGTGTCTGCCAAACGTGCACAAGCCTGTGTGTTGGCCCAAAGGCCTATCACTCTAGTTTTGATGATGATCAACTCATGTAGTTATATTTGCTAATGATCTTGTTTAATTAGTGACAGATTCTTTATCAAGATCTTAGTAGGTGCAAAGCTCAACAAAGGATTAAATGTCAAGATTTGGAGCTAGCACGGGGTGATCCAAGGAGCTTTGGATCAAGCTTGGACCAAGTCAAGAAGATGAGAAGCCTTCAAGGGAAGACTTCAAGAAGATGAAGACTTGTGTCTAGGTATAAGATTTTGTTTTTGTTTTAGTTAAAATGTAAAGGATAGAATAGTTGGTGGATTGCTCAAGTCATATCACACACACACTCTTGATAGAATTGTTTTCATGATAAAAATTTCATTTCATAAAAGATTTACTTGTTAAGAAAAGATTTTCATTGTGACAAAATTCTATTTGGTTCTTGGTATTTCAAGTTTACATATCTTATATCCAAAACCAAGTTTAGTGCTTTATGTCAAAAACTAGATATTTCATCTTGATTGTGTAGTGGATCATATCCATACACACTATGCCTTAAAGTATATCTTGTTTTTGTATTTGATGAAAATTTGGAAAAACATGTTGTTTTAGAAAAACAGTTTTTATTATGAACCAATATTTCCAAGTTACAAAAAAAATAGTCAAATCTTTAATAACATGCCTTGATTTTGTGCAAGCATGTTTTTATATCATAAAACTATTTTTTGTAGAATTTCTAAGTATTTATGGGATTTTTTATTAAGCCAAAAAGACCAATCTTTAATCCCAAAATTTTCAGGTTCTGGCAGTTCTGATTTTTCAGAACTGACAGTGGCCGGTCGACCGGATCGGTCGACCGGACGTGCACAGACGTGCACGCCTGTGTGCACTGGAGAACGGTCGACCGTGCCGGTCGACCGCTTCAGAGAGTCTGCTCTATGGAAATTCCGGTCGACCGCACCGGTCGACCGACAGAGAAGTAATTCTCTGCTCCAGGTGCGCGGTCGACCGGGCCGGTCGACCGGAGGCTGCAACGGTCGGATTTTTGACCGTTGCCGGTCGACCGGACCAGTCGACCGGAAGCACTGACAGAGCCCAACGGTCAGATTTTTCTGGCCTCTATAAAAGGGGGTTTTGTCATTGTTTTGAGCCAAGATTTTTGGAGACCTTAGAGCCTGTTTTCTCATATTCATTTCAGAGGTTTTTCTCCACAAAAATAGTGAGCTAATACTTCCAATCAAAAGGGAAGATTTTATAAGAGTGTAAAAGTGATTTCTTGAGATTTTCACCAAAGATTCTTTCCTTGCTTTCTCACACAAACACTTGAGCATCCATTGAGCTATTCATCCTATAGGTGTTGTAGTGAGAGCTTTTGTAGGTGATCAAGTGTTTAGATCACCAAGATTTCATCTTGTACTTTGAGGAGACGGGCAAGCGTGCTCGTGGTTGTTTAGGGTTCGGGTGCGAACTCTTGTAGCTTGAGGTGCGGCCTCGACGAGCCAGTGGGCTTGTGGTGTGTAAGGGACTTTGGGAGTCCGAGGGCTTGTAGGTGTTGCGGCACCAAGGAGAGATCCGGTTGGATCGTGCATAGTGGAAATCCTTCGTGTGTCGAAGGCGGGGATGTAGAGCAAGTGTGCTCGAACCTCGAAACAAACCCTTTGTGTTTGCGATTGCTCACTCTTGCTCTCTTACTCTTTTTGTCTCACTTATATCTTGCATTACTTTATAGTCTTTATCTCTTATATGCATGATATACCTTTGTGCTCATAATTGCTATACTTGCTTGGGATTGTTATTAACACTAGTATTCAACCAAGAGAGCCAACGCGGCACCTCAACCCATTCAAGGGGAATCTAGAGGTGTTTGTCCAGAGCCTCGCAAGGGGAATTCGGCAACACTCTTGTGTTATACATAAGTGTTCAATTAAAAGAAGTTTTAATTTGGTCAACTTAGCTTTAATTCCGCATTATTTGTTCATAAGTGACCACTAGATTAGCCATCACCTATTCACCCCCCCTCTAGGTGATCTTACAATTGGTATCAGAGCCAAGTGCTCTTGATATTGGGTCTAACAACCTAGAGTTAAAGATCCTACTTTTAGGCTAATCACAATATTTTGTACACACACCATGGACTTCATGTCACCACCCACCTTTGACATCCTTAACATCCAATTTGGAAGGTTAAGATGTCTTTGTTCCTCAAAGGACTTGGCCTTAGTGTATATCTTGCCACAACTAATAAAGAATATTGCTTAAATGGTAAGAACATTGAGGCTAATGCAAAAGCCCTTCATGCTATTAAGTCAACCCTAAATGATGATTATTTATCTAGGGTTTCTAATGTTGAATCGGCTTTTGTAGCTTGGAACATCATCACCTCCCTTGGCGAAAAGGACCTATACTATGCGGGGAGCGATTCGGACGTTGGAAGCGATATCTCCAACGTATGCTATATGGTCCAAGGGGATAACCCCCTTGAGGTAAACTCCGAATCCGAGGATGAGGATGTTAATATGTTATATGATGAGCTTAATACATTTTGCCAATTATTGCTTGAGAAATATGACATGATTAAAAAGAATAATAAAAATTTGAAAAAGGAATTGCTTGCATGCATAAGGAAAATGACTCATATAGAAATAACATTGCATGCTTAGAAAAAGATAATGAAAGTTGGAAAAAGAAATTTGATTGCATGCATGTAGAAAATGATTCTTTTAGAAATAAACTTGCATGTTTAGAAAAAGAAAATGAGGATTTGAAAAATGAGAATATTTCCTTAATGTCTAAATTGAATGTTTTTTGTGAAGGAAATATGATTTTGAAAAATAAGGTTGATATGGTGGAAAAACAAAAGGAAGTCATTTTGCAAGAAAATAAGTCTTTAAAAAGAAAATTTGTTGAAAAAGAAAAAGATTTTGTTTCACAAAAGAAAAAGAAAAATGATCATATATCTCATCATGCTTTACATGCCACCACAAATGAGATAAATGTTTTGAAAAATAAAATGGATAATTTGAGTTCAACTTTGAACTCTTGTGCATTTAATCATACTAAGTTGGAGTCAATGTTTTCAAAGAAACAAACTCCTCATGTTCATGCACATCACTCTCATCATCATGCTTATGTTGCACAACATGATCACACTCCTACACATAAGCATACTAAGGTGTACGTATGTACACATTGTGGCCGCAAAGGCCATTTAGCAAAATTTTGTTTTGATAAGAAACCTCATTTATATTTTGCTAAGTATAAAAGATTTTGGGATCCTTACAATAAAGCTAACCCCAAAGGACCCAAGAAAGTATGGGTACCAAAACCCCCACCCTTTGATTTTAATGTAGGTGAGGGCTCTCACAAAACGTGAGAGGATTGGTGCCTTGATAGCGGATGCAATGGACATGATGGACAAACTTTTGGATGCATTGCTATCAAGAAATTTTGGTGGGTCAACCACCATGCTAGGAGCTTTGGAGTTGGTAACGATTTCTAAACTCCTATTTCATTTATGCACATGTTTTTAATTTCATGTAGCATGTTCATATTTTTTTTGGTACTTCATGTGGCATTTACATGCTTAAATGTAGAATGTGTCAAAACTTGCATTTATACATATATGAATAGTGAACTACAATTGACTCATACATATTTGAACTTCATGCTCATTTGTATCCACTATAGGCTAGTTTTGATGATTCGGTCATTTATACTTGTTATGCCTATCTTTGATCTTACTTCATGTATATGTGTGTTTAATTCAAATCTAATAAATATACATGTATACCCTTGAGTCATTTGCCTTCATGCAATATATATTGGACTCTTTTCATATTTGGGATATGTATGCGTATTGTTAGAATTGGATAAATCATACATATACCATGAAGATTAGTATTTTAAATAAATAATAATAAAAAAAATGATTTTTCATTTGTACAACAAAATGTGATTTATGATCTTTTTGAGCTTGAATGACTATTTTCATAAAGCATTGCTAAATACAAAATACTTTATGAAAAATATATGATTTGTTTTAAGATGAAAAATAAGATTTTCATGAGATTCATGCTTCACTTTCTATTTTCATGAAAATACCATTTACATAACCTTTGAACACTCATCTTTTATGATAAAAGATAATTTTTGAGCTTTATGGACTATGAGTGCTTGAACTTTTATGTATGTAGTATTATTCATGGAAAACATTTGACTTTGTATTTTTAAAATTTATTTGATGCTTCATGATTTGAATATTAGTTTAAATGTTAGCATTTGTCAACACTTGGATTTATACTTATACACATTATGGATCACAAATAAATCTATATATGATTGGGTTTGAATGCATATTTGTGCCCATTAGGTGTGTTAGTATAGCCTAAGTTTTGATGATTATTACATTTTAAACTTGTATTCCCATTTTGGATTTATGCTATGATCATGTGCTTTCATTTCATGTATATGTTTATCTTGCCAAAATATTAAGATATAAATGGATACCTCTTGAGTCATTTGCCTTTCATGCAAATCTATATATAGACTCAAATGTGTTTTAAGGATATGTATGTATACTTAATGTCTTGTCAAAACATACATATATCTTGAAATATAAATTTCTGTTTTTAATAAAAATTTTGTAATTTTTCAATAAAATTTTTGTGATGGATTTCATGATTTCAAAATTTTAAGGAATATTGAGTTCGATTGCTATTTTTCATGGTACCATGTTCCACATAACACTAGCACACTCACTTCTTTTTGATATGGACTTTATGGATAGAGTGCTTTTTAGTGCCTTGTGTTTCATTGATATTTCATGAAAAACTTTTGACTTATTCCTTGATTGAAGGATTCCGTACTAGTTGTTAAACACCTTCATTTAACTAGTTCGAATTCTTTATGTGGTAGATTTTATGATATATACACTTAAGCTTAATTTTCAATTGGTATCATTGGATAGTTTCAATTGGTATCAATATGACCTCTTGTTGTATATACTCATATTTTGTTCTTTCATGTATGTATGCATCTACTTCAATTGATATTATCTTTTCATACATATATGTGATCTTTTGTGCTTGATTTACACACGTATATTATATACTATATGTTTGCTTATCAAGATTTTGGTTTTAAAAAAAAAAAAAATATTTGATATGAACTTGTGTTTCGTATTGCCTATATGCAAGGAGAGCTTAACATCTCTCTTACATATAGATTCATGTTGAGTGTATTGTGTATTGAGGAGCTTAACATCTCTTCTTTATATGGTACACGTGTGTAGGGGGAGCTTCACATCTCCTCTTATGCATTACATAATATGTGTTATGTGAGTTAGGGCTTGTCATCCCTTCTTCATGTAATGCATATGTGTAGGGAAGTTAACTTAGCGTCTTCCTCTTCATGAATGTATATCGCATATAAATCTTATTGATTGATTTGATTTTACCCTCCTTGATTTCCTTATTTTTGACAAAAAGGGGGAGAAAATTTGTTTGATGATTTAAACTTTGAACCCTTTGTTGATAATTGACAAAAAGGGGGAGAAGTATTTGAGTTATATGCATGATTTCCTTAAGGGGGAGAAGTATTTGTTCCTTACTTAAGGGAGAGAAAGATTTTGAGATGATTTTGTGTTTTTATACTTGTGCTTTTACTCATGCATAGCAATAATATAATAAGATAAAAGTTTGAGAAAAAGATTTGTGCATTTATTTGCATACATATTTATGTGCTTTAATGTCATATCTAGTTATTTCTTTTGATGCATGAGTTAAGGGGGAGCTTCTTTGAAGCTTTACTTTAATCCATGCATATATAACTTCATGAGTTTTGTCATCATCAAAAAGGGGGAGATTGTTGGCCCAAAGGCCTATCACTCTAGTTTTGATGATGATCAACTCATGTAGTTATATTTGCTAATGATCTTGTTTAATTAGTGACAGATTCTTTATCAAGATCTTAGTAGGTGCAAAGCTCAACAAAGGATTAAATGTCAAGATTTGGAGCTAGCACGGGGTGATCCAAGGAGCTTTGGATCAAGCTTGGACCAAGTCAAGAAGATGAGAAGCCTTCAAGGGAAGACTTCAAGAAGATGAAGACTTGTGTCTTGGTATAAGATTTTGTTTTTGTTTTAGTTAAAATGTAAAGGATAGAATAGTTGGTGGATTGCTCAAGTCATATCACACACACACTCTTGATAGAATTGTTTTCATGATAAAAATTTCATTTCATAAAAGATTTTCTTGTTAAGAAAAGATTTTCATTGTGACAAAATTCTATTTGGTTCTTGGTATTTCAAGTTTACATATCTTATATCCAAAACCAAGTTAAGTGCTTTATGTCAAAAACTAGATATTTCATCTTGATTGTGTAGTGGATCATATCCATACACACTATGCCTTAAAGTATATTTTGTTTTTGTATTTGATGAAAATTTGGAAAAACATGTTGTTTTAGAAAAACAGTTTTTATTATGAGCCAATATTTTCAAGTTACAAAAAAATAGTCAAATCTTTAATAACATGCCTTGATTTTGTGCAAGCATGTTTCTATATCATAAAACTATTTTTTGTAGAATTTCTAAGTATTTATGGGATTTTTTATTAAGCCAAAAAGACCAATCTTTAATCCCAAAATTTTCAGGTTCTGGCAGTTCTGATTTTTCAGAACTGACAGTGGCCGGTCGACCGGATCGGTCGACCGGACGTGCACAGACGTGCACGCCTGTGTGCACTGGAGAACGGTCGACCGTGCCGGTCGACCGCTTCAGAGAGTCTGCTCTCTGGAAATTCCGGTCGACCGCACCGGTCGACCGACAGAGAAGTAATTCTCTGCTCCAGGTGCGCGGTCGACCGGGCCGGTCGACCAGAGGTTGCAACGGTCGGATTTTTGACCGTTGCCGGTCGACCGGACCAGTCGACCGGAAGCACTGACAGAGCCCAACGGTCAGATTTTTCTGGCCTCTATAAAAGGGGGTTTTGTCATTGTTTTGAGCCAAGATTTTTGGAGACCTTAGAGCCTGTTTTCTCATATTCATTTCAGAGGTTTTTCTCCACAAAAATAGTGAGCTAATACTTCCAATCAAAAGGGAAGATTTTATAAGAGTGTAAAAGTGATTTCTTGAGATTTTCACCAAAGATTCTTTCCTTGCTTTCTCACACAAACACTTGAGCATCCATTGAGCTATTCATCCTATAGGTGTTGTAGTGAGAGCTTTTGTAGGTGATCAAGTGTTTAGATCACCAAGATTTCATTTTGTACTTTGAGGAGACGGGCAAGCGTGCTCGTGGTTGTTTAGGGTTCGGGTGCGAACTCTTGTAGCTTGAGGTGCGGCCTCGACGAGCCAGTGGGCTTGTGGTGTGTAAGGGACTTTGGGAGTCCGAGGGCTTGTAGGTGTTGCGGCACCAAGGAGAGATCCGGTTGGATCGTGCATAGTGGAAATCCTTCGTGTGTCGAAGGCGGGGATGTAGAGCAAGTGTGCTCGAACCTCGAAACAAACCCTTTGTGTTTGCGATTGCTCACTCTTGCTCTCTTACTCTTTTTGTCTCACTTATATCTTGCATTACTTTATAGTCTTTATCTCTTATATGCATGATATACCTTTGTGCTCATAATTGCTATACTTGCTTGGGATTGTTATTAACACTAGTATTCAACCAAGAGAGCCAACGCGGCACCTCAACCCATTCAAGGGGAATCTAGAGGTGTTTGTCCAGAGCCTCGCAAGGGGAATTCGGCAACACTCTTGTGTTATACATAAGTGTTCAATTAAAAGAAGTTTTAATTTGGTCAACTTAGCTTTAATTCCGCATTATTAGTTCATAAGTGACCACTAGATTAGCCATCACCTATTCACCCCCCCTCTAGGTGATCTTACACTGTGCACGTCGGTCGACCGCAAGGGTCGACCGGCCTTTGGTGCGGTCGACCCATGCGGTCGGCTGACCTGGCCTGTCAGCCACTGTTCTGGGACAGAAACACATGTTTAAAACATTTTCAGAAATTCTTTTAAGTCTTGTAAAAATACATAAAAATTGTTTTAACATTTTATATTGAAACACAAACTTGTGATAAAAATTTCAAGACATATATCAACATATTCAAATCATTTTTGTGTCTTGCAAATTTTATCAAAAACCAACACTTGTATTTTATCAAACTTGGATTTTTCAATACATGAATAGGGAAGTCAAAATAAGTTTGTTTAAAAGTTAAGCATGCATGTATAGAATGAAACAGCTATACATATATCAATTAAACTTGTTTTGATCAACTATTCATGAAAACCAAAAAACAAACATAAAACGTGTGTGTTTGTGCACTTGAGCATATCAACTATACTAAGCTTTACAAATGGGTCTAAACACACTATCTAAACTATGGATACCTAAGTCTTCTTGACGATCTCCATCTTCAAATAGACCCGATCCAAAACTCCATCCATGGGCTAGGCAATGTGTGATCTTGAAGCTTGACCCTGGAATCACTTGTGAAGCTTCCAAACACCTCTTGTTGAAGCTATCACCAAACTAACATCTTGCTAATGATCTAAAACTTAAAATCACAAGAATATTAGTAATCATAGCTACATGAGTTAATCATCATCAAAACTAGGGTGGAAGGCCTTTGGGCCAACAGATGCTAACTGGAACTCCATGCAGAGAACTATTTCTTTTATATATTTATCTGCAATAACTTCTGTTGACTGACCTACTCTGAAAGGTAGGAAGTAAGCTGCTTTTGTGAGGCGATCAATGGTTACCCATACTACATTGTTACCATTAGGACTGCGGGTAGAGCTGTAACAAAATCCATGGTGATATGTTCCCACTTCCATTCGGATATCGGTAATGGTTGTAGAAGTCCAGCTGTTCTCTGATGTTCTATCTTTATTTGCTGACAAACCAAGCACTTTGCCACATACTGGACTATCTCTCTCTTCACGGCATTCCACCAAAACTTCTACTTCAAGTCTTGAAACATTTTATTTCCCCTGGGTGTATGTAATAAGCTGAACTGTGTGCCTCTGCCAAAACGTTCTGCCAAACTTCCCCTTGTGGTACACAGATTCTGTTACCAAAATAAAGTGTACCATCCGAATGAATACGAATATCCGTCCTTAATCTAGCTTCTACTTGAGTTCTGAATTTCTGTAATCTGGGGTCTTCCTTTTGAGCTTCCTTAATTTCATTTATCAGGGTTGGTTGAATCTGGAAGGTCATTAACTGACCTGACTCATCAGTTCTTTGTACTAGCATTAAATCCAATCTTTTGATTTCCTGAAGTAATTCCTTCTGTTGAGTGAGTTGTACCAGTACTTTGTTCTCTGGTCTTCTGCTTAATGCATCTGGTACTGTATTGTTCTTGTCAGGATGGTACTGTAAGTCTATGTCATAGTCGGCCATCAATTCAACCCACCGCCTTTGCCTCATGTTTAATTCTTTCTGTGTAAAGATATACTTAAGACTCTTATGATCAGTATAAATTAATACTTTGTCACCCAGAAGGTAGTGTCTCCAGATCTTTAACGCAAATATTACCGCCTCCAGTTCTAAGTCATGGGTTGGGTTATTTCTCTCATGTGGTTTCAATTGTCTAGATGCATAAGCTATAACATGACCATGCTGCATTAATACACATCCTAGGCCTTTCCCGATGCATCACTATATATAACCATCCCTCCTGTTCCTGAGGGAGTCTTCAAAATTGGAGCTGAAACCAGTCTTTCTTTTAATTATTCGAATGTTATAGTACATTCCTCCGACCATAGATACCTTTCTCCTTTTCTGGTGAGCTTTGTTAATGGGGCTGTGATTTTGGAGAAGTCTTGGACAAATCTCCTGTAATATCTGGCTAATCCAATAAAGCTTTTAATTTCTATTACTGTCCTTGGAATTGGCCAATCTTTTACTGTCTGGATCTTCCTAGGGTCAACTGAAATTCCTTCTTTTGAAACTGTATGACCTAAGAAGGTTATACAGTCTAACCAGAACTCACACTTGTTCTGCTTAGCATAAAGCTGTTCCTGGCAAAGAGTCTGTTGTACTATCTTCAAGTGTTCTGCATGCTCTCCGTCGTTCTTAGAATATATCAAGATATCATGGATGAACACCACGACAAACTGGTCCAAATATGGTGAGAAAACTCGGTTCATCAAATCCATGAAGACTGTTGGGGCATTTGTCACTCTGAAGGGCATGACTAGAAATTCGAAATGACCATAGCGAGTTCGGAATGCTGTATTCGGAATATCTTCTTTCTTCACTTTTAGTTGATGATAATCCAATTGTAAATCGAATTTTGAAAATACTCGGGCCCCATGAAGTTGATCAAAAAGATCATCAATTCTTGGTAAGGGATACTTATTCTTGATGGTAACTTTGTTTAATTCTCTGTAGTCTATACACAACCGCTTACCACCATCTTTCTTGTTGGCTAATGGTACTAGAGCTCCCCATGGTGAAGTACTAGGTCTAATCAATCCCTTGTCAGAATATTCCTGTAACTGCCTCTTTAGAACTTCTAACTCAGTGGGCGCCATTCTGTATGGGGCTTTAGATATTGGGACTGTGCCCAGAATGATATCAATAGAGAACTCAATTACTCTGTTAGGCGAAAGTCCTGAGATCTCTTTAAATACTTCTGGAAACTTATTCCAAACCAGTACTCCCTTTTTCTGGATCTCAGAAGTAGTCATCTGTGTTTTTCCCTTGGCAGGCTTACGTTCTTCTTCAAATTGGAACTCAGGCTGAAGTGGTATTTTAAAAGTAACTTTCTTGTTTCGACAATCAATAACTGCATGGTATTTGCTGAGCCAGGTCACGCCTAAGATTGCGTTGTACCCTTTAGTATCTAGTACGAGCATATCCGCTGCTAATGTACCATTATACAGTTCCACCGGACAATCTATACAAATTCTATTAGAGATGACTACCCCATTACTGGTACGAATCTCCCACTGGTGGTCTAAGTATTCAACAGGTATAGAGTGCAAAGTAGTGAAACTATCTGATATTTAACAATGAGAAGCGCCAGAATCAAAGAGGGCTAAAACAGTTTTAGAGTGTACCATGATCTTACCTGTTACCACCTCTTCAGAAGTTTGGGCCTCTTTCGCTGTCAAGTGGTAGGCCCATCCTCTTCCACGACCTGCTGTTATTCTACCTCCTGTTGGCCCAGAGGCCTTCCACTCTAGTTTTGATGATGATTAACTCATGTAGTTATAGTTTACTAATAATCTTGTGATATTTAGTTTCAGATATTTAACCAAGATATTAGTAGGTGATTAGCTTCAAAAAAGGTGTACTTTCACATGGTGATTCAAGAGCCCGAGCGTTAAGTTCATATCTAGCACTCGTTTGGAGTCAAGCTCGGTGGATCACGTTTGGATCGAGTCGACTTGGAGACGGCTATACAAGAAGACCTAGGTTTGTTTTAGAATAGCTAGTTTAGATCCCTTGTTAAAGATTAGATAGTGTGATATGCTCAAGTTCACAACACACACACTTGTTTCAAGTTTTGGTTTTTGGTTTAACTGATCTTGGTTTTTAAGTCAAAAACATAGATATACTATATTTCATGTATATTAGATTCTATCCATATACTATATGCTTCAAAGTTGTTTAAATATCATGTTTTTGTATTTGCAAGTATTTTGGAGAAAACGGTTTTCCATTTCAAAAATCCAAGTTTTGGAAAATACGGATTTCGATTTTTGGCAAAATTTGTTAGTCACAAAAATGGTTCAAAATGTTTGCAACATGGTTTGATTTTTACTCAAACATGTTTGTATTTCAAAGATATAACATGAACTGATTTTTGTGGAATTTATGTGATTTTATGGGATTTAATTGAAATCAAAAAGACAAGTTTTTAAATCCTGAAATCAGACCTGCCAGGCTCTGGCGGTCGACTGTGCCAGTCGACCAGACCAGGAGTCAGTCGACCGGACCGGTCGACCGACGTGCACGAGAACGTGTACATAGCCAACCACTTAGGCCGGTCGACCGAGCGGTCGACCGACTGTAAGTGCCCCACTCTCTGGTTGGGGCGGTCGACTGTGCGGTCGACCGGCAGGCTCAATGGTCAGAAATTTGACCGTTGGCCGGTCGACCGGAAGGGCATTTCAGCCCTTTCCTGCTGCCAACGGGCAGAATTGTAATGGGGCTATAAATACCCCCATTTGAGTTGGTTTTTAAAAAGAATTTCAAGAGCTAAAATTTCTATCTTCTCTAGTGTTTTAATATAAGTTTTCAAAAGAGTTTTCAAGGCAAAAAGATTCATCTTTATTTGTTTTCAAGGGTTGAAAAAATCAAAGAAAAATAGAGATTTGGGATCTTTGTTTTGTTCTTCATTTCTATCAAATTCTATTTGATTTCCCAAGTATTTTTCTTTGTTATTTGATTTCCAGAGACCTTGATTTCTCACACTTGAGCTTATCTACTATCCTATCTATTAGGATCTTTGTTTTGTGGGAAAAGAAGTTGTTTATGGTCTTTGTGATCACCAAGTTGTAAACCCTCCTTATTTGTGATATCCCTCTTGTGTAGGGTTGATTATTGGAGTGGTGGCTTTATGCCCTATCGCTCTAGTGAGAGGAGATTGTTGTTTAGCTTTGTGCCTATCCCTCATTTGTGAGGTTGATTTGTGTTGGCTTTGTGCCTAGCCTCTAAGTGTAAAGGTTGTAATTTGTAAAGAGAGTTGTGTACTCCCGGTTATTGTATTGCTCCAAATCCTCAGTGGAGGTTTCCCTGTGTGGGAAGTCCTGTATGGACGAGTTAGTGAAAATCCTTATGTGTGAAGGCGGGGACGCAGAGCTGGGTGCTCGAACCTCGAAACATATCTCGGTATTTGCGTTTGATCCACTTACTTTAACTCTCTCTCTCTATTACTTTGTGCCTTGCAGTGATTCATATTGTCATATCACTTATATGCTTGGTTGTGTTTGTTTGTGTGCCTCACTTGTGTTTAACCACGAGAGCTTCATATAGCACCTCAACTCTTATTCAGAGGAATCAAGAGAAGTTAGTCCAGAGCCCTTCACCGGGAATTCGGCTACACTCGTTGGTTACACTAAGTGTGTTGCAATTAAGTTTTAATTTTCGTATTATTGTTCATAGATTAGCCGTACACCTATTCACCCCCCTTTAGGTGTACTTTCAATTGGTATCGGAGCCTACGCTCCTGATATTAGGTTTAACCACCTAGGAGTGTGATCTTGGTTGCTAATCTACATTTGCATTTGTATTTGCACACATATAGTTTGCACTCATGGATAGCCCTCCCATGTTTGATATCTCTAGACTTGATATATGGAAGTTTCTTATGAGTTGCCATTTAAAAGTCCTAGGTTACAAAGTTTACCTTGCCATTATCAAGGAATCTTATCTTAGTGATAGCAAGCATATAGAGGCCAATGCACTAGCCCTTAAGGCACTTAGAGCATCTCTTGATAAAAAATATTTACATGTGTTTTCTCATTATGATTCCGCTTTTGCAGTGTGGAACATTTTGACATATCCCGAGCTACAAATGATTATCAATAAGAAGAGGATATCTAGTCGAGACAAGTCCGACGAACGTTGCTTCATGGTCCAAGGGAATGAACCCCTTGAGGTACATTCAGATACTCAACTAGATGCTTGTACTAGTTCTTATTATAATGAGTGTATGGATGCCCATGCCTTAAATAATGAACTAGCTAAAAATTGTGAAAATTTGATTTAAAATATAAACTTTTGAAAAAGGATAGTTTTGATTTAAAAGAAGAAAATAAAAATTTATCTTCTATACTTGAGATTGCTTTGCAAGAAAGGGATGAGATTTCAAGTGAACGTGACTCACTTAAATCCCAACTTGATCTTGCTCTAAATGAAAATAAGATTTTGAAAAATAAAAATGATTGTGAAAATATTTTGAAGAAAAATGAGTCTTTAACTTCAAAACTTGATTTTGTTTTAAAAGAGAATGAATCCTTGAAAAACAAAATTGCTTCTATTGCAAAGGATTTGGATTTGGTTTCTAAGAAGAACATTTCTTTGAAAATGACATTGTTTCACATGTTTGCCATGCTAGTGTAGCTTCTTCTTCTAGCATAACTTTTGCATGCACCTCTTCTTCCATGATTGAAAATGATATTTGTATGCTCAAGAAGAGTGTGGATTGTTTGGGCTCCACTTTGAGCCATTGTGCCTTGAGCCACTCACTGTTGGAATCTATGTTTCGAAAGAAACAAGTTCCTCTTATGCATGCACACAAACCACGGCATACACATGCTTCCCACGTTCACTCCCATAACACGATGTATGCTCATGTGTACACATGTATACATTGTGGACGTAAGGGCCACCTTGCTAAGTTTTGCTATGATCGTATACATGATTCAAATTTAGCAACTAAATTTATTTGGGTTAGGAAAGGAGCTAACTCCCATGGACCCAAAAGAGTGTGGGTACCAAAGACCACTCCTATTTTATTTGATGTAGGTGTGGGCTCTCACATGACGTGAGAGTGATGGTGACTTGAGGTGGATGCGTTCCGAGCTTAAAGAGGATAAATTTGGATGCATCACTTTCAAGGGGAGTTTGGTGGGAGGACCACCTTGGTTTGGAGATATGGAGATGTGCCCTATCGATTTTGGTAATGATCTCTAACTCCTCATTTATGTTTACATGCTTTTCATATTGTTGATTTTTAGCATGTCATGTTGTAATGCTCATTATGCCATATGCCATGTTTATTAGTCCTATGACATACATGATTAGTTCTTGAGATCACTCATGTTTAATATGGACTTATATCTTTGTGTTCTCATATTTGTTTTAATTATTGTGTATATCATAAATCTAATGCATGTGCATTTACATAATGATCATATGTATGTTTATAAGTTTTGTTTTGATTTCTATGCTTCATGCTTTGACTACATGTTTATATATTAGTTTTCATTAAAACTTGGATATATACTTGTACAACTAGTGAGCCACAAATAGATTATTATGTGTTTATGCTTGAATGCTCATTTGTACCTATTAGATGTACTAGTATAGTCTAGTTTTGATGATTCATGCATTTGACTTGTATTCCCATTTTTTTGGGACATGTTTTCATGTTTGTGTTTAAACTTCATGTATATGTCTTTTTTGTCTAAACTATTCATTATACATATACATCCTTGAGCCACTTGCCTTTATGCATGTACTTTTGTGGACTCGCTATGTTTGGATATGTAAGTATACGCTAGTTTGTACAAAACATACATATGCCTTGATGATTAAATTATTTTGATGAAAATTAGATTTTCTTATTTTTCATGTTTTAAGGAATTTCACATTGAGCTTGATTGCCTATTTTCATGATGATGTGTTTCACATAATTCTTATGCACTCACTTTATTTAATCTTTTCTCATGATTTTATTTTCATGAGTACAATATGTGCTATATAGATTTTGAGTGTTTGGTGATTATGTAACTTACATGTTTTACATGAAATATATTTTTATTTTATTCCTTACTTGAAGGATTTCGTACTAGTTTACAATTTTATCTTATAACTAGTTACGGTATTCTTCATATGGTAAAGTTTTCAAACATGTTATATTATTTCAAACTTATTTTTGAAAACTCCTACCCATCTAAGGGCGGTTGGTTGGGCGACCATGCCTTGTATGCTCATTATTGAAAACCTATTTAAAACATGTGCATGAATGGGTGGTAGGAAGTATGAGTTATACACTTGATCTTATTGTCTTTTCAATTGATATCATTGTATCTTTTCAATTGATATCATTGTATCTTTTCAATTGGTATCACTATTGACATTCTTTTTGTATACTCATATATGTTTATATATATGTATGCTTACACTTCAAATAGTATCAATTTAGATTGGTATTCAATTTTTCATACAAATATATGTATTTTATTTGTACTTACTATATCTCTATATCTTTGAGCACAAAATTTTGGTTATGCTAAGCTTGATTTCTTAAATGACACTTATATTTCAATTGATTATTTTTCAATTGGTATCTTATACAAGCTTATGCATCATTTTATTTGGTATTTCATAAAAGGGGAGAAAATTCATTTTTCACCTTTAAATTGGTTTTGTTTACCTTTGGTATTTTACTCCCACACTTTATGTTGAAAAATGATTAAAAAATATTAATTTTTTATTTGGTATCATACGCTCCTAATGAAAATCACTTTCAATATGTTAAAGATTGGTTTATGTTTTTCAAATTGGTATCAAAAGTGTAAATTATTTTCAATTGGTACTAATTTTTACAATTGGTATCAAGATTACCTATATGTTTACATCTTTCAATTGATATCAAAATTTTGGTTGGTTTCTTCAAAATGTTTTATGTACTTTCAATTGGTACTTTCAATTGGTTTCTTCAAGTTTGGCCTTCAATGTTTTATTTACTTTCAATTGTTATTCTTCAAAAAAACTTTTTGGGTTTACCTATTTGTTCATTTTCAATTGGTATCATGATGCACTAAATTGATATATTTTTTAATTGGTATCATAATGTTTTGTTTTCATTTCACCCCTTGTTAATTTTTTATTTGTTTCAGACAAAAGGGGGGAGAACATTGTTTTATTGTTTACTTTGACTCTTTTGTTGATGATTGACAAAAAGGGGGAGAAGTATTTGAGTATATATGCATGTTTATAAGTTTGTATCAAAGTTTGTTTTGTTTCATATTGGTATCAAGAAAGTTTGTTTTATGTTTTGTTGATATTGGTATTAAGAGCATGGATATTTGTATCAAGAACATAGTTTGTTGTTTTGTTTTGTTGGTATCAAGAAACTTTTATTAAAAATTTTATTGTTAGTATCAAGAGGTTTTATTGATTATCTTTCAATTGGTATCAAGAGCTTTTATTAAAAGTTTTATTATTGGTATCAAGAGCTTTTATTGATTAGCTTTCAATTGAAATTTTTATTGGTATTAAGAGCAATTATTTAAAGAACATGTTTATTTTAAGTTTATATTTTCAATTGGTATTTAAGAACATGTTTATTTTAAAAGAAGGAGAAATAATTTATTTTAAAAATTTGGTATCAAGAGCATGTTCATTTCATTGTTTTATGCATGTTTATGCATACTCATGTTTAATATTCATTGCATATCTTATTGTTTATTGCTATGCATGAGTTAAGGGGGAGCTTCTTTGAAGCTTAACTTTAATCCATGCATATATAACTCCAGAGTTTTATCATCATCAAAAAGGGGGAGATTGTTGGCCCAGAGGCCTTCCACTCTAGTTTTGATGATGATTAACTCATGTAGTTATAGTTTACTAATAATCTTGTGATATTTAGTTTCAGATATTTAACCAAGATATTAGTAGATGATTAGCTTCAACAAAGGTGTTTTGGAGCTTTCACATGGTGATTCAAGAGCCCGAGCGTCAAGTTCATATCTAGCACTCGTTTGGAGTCAAGCTCGGTGGATCACATTTGGATCGAGTCGACTTGGAGACGGCGCTCTACGAGAAGACCTCGGTTTATTTTAGAATAGTTAGTTTAGATCCCTTGTTAAAGATTAGATAGTGTGATATGCTCAAGTTCACAACACACACACTTGTTTCAAGTTTCGGTTTTTGGTTTTTGGTTTTCGATTTAACCGATCTTGGTTTTTAAGTCAAAAATATAGATATACTATATTTCATGTATATTGATTCTATCCATATACTATATGCTTCAAAGTTGTTTAAATATCATGTTTTTGTATTTGCAAGTGTTTTGGAGAAAACGGTTTTCCATTTCAAAATCCAAGTTTTAGAAAATACGGATTTTGGTTTTCGACAAAATTTGTAAGTCACAAAAATGGTTCAAAATGTTTGTAACATGGTTTTATTTTTACTCAAACATGTTTGTATTTCAAAGATATAACATGAACTGATTTTTGTGGAATTTATGTGGTTTTATGGGATTTAATTGAAATCAAATGGACAAGTTTTTAAATCCTGAAATCAGACCAGCCAGACTCTAGCGGTCGACCGGACCAGGAGTCGATTGACCGGACCGGTCAACCAACGTGCACGAGGACGTGCACATAGCCAGCCACTTAGGCCGGTCGACCGAGTGGTCGACCGACTGTAAGTACCCCACTCTCGGGTTGGGGCGGTCGACCAGACGGTCGACCGTAGGCTTGGCATCGGTCGACCGCGCGGTCGACCGGCAGGCTCAACGGTCAGAAATTTAACCGTTGGCCGGTCGACCGGAAGGGCATTTCAGCCCTTTCCTGCTGCCAACGGGCAGATTTATAATGGGGATATAAATACCCCCATTTGAGTTAGTTTTTAATAAGAATTTCAAGAGCTAAAATTTCTATTTTCTCTAGTGCTTTAATACAAGTTTTCAAAAGAGTTTTCAAGGCAAAAAGATTCATCTTTATTTGTTTTCAAGGCTTGGAAAAATTAAAGAAAAATAGAGATTTGGGATCTTTGTTTTGTTCTTCATTTCTATCAAATTCTATTTGATTTCCCAAGTATTTTTCTTTGTTATTTGATTTCCAAATACCTTGATTTCTCACACTTGAGCTTATCTACTATCCTATCTATTAGGATCTTTGTTTTGTGGGAAAAGAAGTTGTTTGTGGCCTTTGTGATCACCAAGTTGTAAACTCTCCTTATTTGTGATATCCCTCTTGTGTAGAGGTTAATTATTGGAGTGGTGGCTTTGTGCCCTATCCCTCTAGTGAGAGGAGATTGTTGTTTGTCTTTGTGCCTATCCCTCATTTGTGAGGTTGATTTGTGTTGGCTTTATGCCTAACCTCTAAGTGTAGAGATTGTAATTTGTAAAGAGAGGAGTTGTGTACTCCCGGTTATTGTATTGCTCCAAATCCTCATTGGAGGTTTCCCTGTGTGGGAAGTCCTGTGTGGACGAGTTAGTGAAAATCCTTCTGTGTGAAGGCGGGGACGTAAAGCTGGGTGCTCAAACCTTGAAACATATCTCTGTGTTTGCGTTTGATCCACTTACTCTAACTCTCTTTCTATTACTTTGTGCCTTGCATTGATTCCTATTGTCATATCACTTATATGCTTGGTTGTGTTTGTTTGTGTGCCTCACTTGTGTTTAACCATGAGTGCTTCATATAGCACCTCAACTCTTATTCAGAGGAATCAAGAGGAGTTAGTCCAAAGCCTTTCACTGGGAATTCGGCTATACTCGTTGGTTACGCTAAGTGTGTTGTAATTAAGTTTTAATTTCCGCATTATTGTTCATAGATTAGCCGTACACCTATTCACCGCCCCTCTAGGTGTACTTTCATCTCCCTTTGGAGCTGGGTGAAAAACCTGTTGTTGTGGACGGAGAGGGACCCTTCCAACCATCGGCCCTGGGTTCCTTTGTCCAATAGGTGCAGGAACTGCTGGTAAGGCCCGATTTATTACTCCTATTTTCTTATGGGGACAACCTTCTATTGTGTGGTCACTGGAACCACATACCAGGCATAACCCATTAGCCCTACAGCAATCCTTTTGCAAGTGACCTGGCCTCTGACAATAATTACAAACAGGAAATTTTTGAGTTATCTGAAGAGGGGCTGATCGAAATGGTCTTCTAATCATTGGGGCTTTTGCAGCTCTGACAGGACCTCCTCTGCCTGATTGCTGAAATGGCCTTTTCATGGTCTGATTCCTTATCTGATCAAGATTCTTTTTCTCCAGTCCTCGCTCCACCTCTCGAGCTATAGTGAGGACCTGGGAAAATATTTTCAGCTGTTGGGGAATCAAAAGGATTTGAATATCCATTTGTAAGTCCTACTGAAATCTACTTGCCCGTTTCTCTTCGTCAGTTACCATATACAGAGCAAAATGACTCAGCCTTAAGAACTCAACAGCATATTCATCAAGATATCAATTCCATTGTTGAAGTCGGTTAAATTGCTCTTCCATCTCCTTTTGAGCTGTGGTAGGGAAGAATCTATCATAAAAGCTCTTAGAAAACTAGTCCCAAGTGATGGGTTTATCCAGCCTCGCTTCTTCAGCTAACCACCAGGTTCTTGCCACTTCCTTTAGTTGGATCTTGGCGACCTCCACCTGATCTTCCTCTGGAACCCATGCTGCCTTCAAGAGATCTGTGTTGTCAACTAGCCATTGCTCGGCATCTAGTGGTCTCTCTCCCCCTATAAATATTGATGGCTGTAACCGCCTGAGTCTGACACGTTGCCCGGCCTCCATTCCTGAGGAGCTGTTATCAATCCTTACCGAAGAAGTTCTGCCTGCCTTTGTTGATTCTCCACCATATTTTTGATAACTCTTAGAATATCTACATTTTCCCATACGGGTCCGTCCTGTGATTGCCCAGAGTTGTTACGTCATGTCCTTCTATTCATATCTATGTTGGTAAAAGATGTCTGGAAAGAGGAGTGAAAGCAAGAGATAGATGGACTTTAGGAATCAAGGGAAGGTGTATCAAGAAGGAAGGGATAACTTTGTATATTGTAGTTGGATTGTATAATCGAAACTCATGTATTCCAATTGCAAATTAAGATCCCATTAATTTGCTGTTAGGTTGTACTGTAGGTGTGAGAGCCTAAGCTCTGATACCAACCTGTAACGCCCCGATCTAACGGGTACGGAGACGTTATTGCGACATATATACGTAGGTCAGAAATACCCTCACGTATATACGTTAAGCATCAGTACATGCAAGTAACAGAGTACGAAAGTACGTGGCATATATACATTCCAACATAAGGATTACAAAGTTATCAAAGAGCGTGATATATTGGTGCATGTACATTATATCACAGCCAGGTACAAAAGTAAGAATTACAATTTGTACAGTTAAAAGGGTGCTCATGAGCTGAGAGGAAGTTCCCCGAGCTTGCAGGAAGATTCAAGAACAGAAGGAGCTGGGACTAGTCGGCCTACACCGAGGGATAAGCTTGATCTTCGGTGGAGGGCTCCGCTTCAATCCAAGCTTCAGAACCTGAACATGCAAGTTCAGGGGAGTCAGAAACTCCCCAACAAATATTCAGGTGAATGCCAAATATCGTGCAGAGATAAGTATATATGTGTTGATATAATCAAACAGTAATAAGCATTAAAAGTTGTGTCGAGTGTATATGTATAGTAAGCATGCGATGAAGACATAAAATGAAAGTGATAAGGCATTGATAAATTATTGGTTACTATTTTTAATATTTATTCTTGTTACGCGTCCTACCCATTTGTATGAGTATGTGTAATAGCGTCCCAGCACACATACATCCACATCTGCGTAATTCAAGACTGTTATTGGAAACCAATGGGGGTATCAACGAACAATGTTTACAGTGGGTCCTATGCATACCCGGTACCACGGCCTAGGATTGTTCCATTGCTGGGGGACAAAACCTGCCGCAAGACGTACAGGAGGGTCTTATAGGATGCCCTTATCAAGATGGTACCAGGAAGGAGGGAGCCAGCACTCCCTCGGTCGCCTGGAGGCCCACAGGTCCGACCGAAAGTTTTAGTTGCACAATATACCTAGTACCATTATAAACACTAACATATATTGATAGCCGTAAGTTTCTCCCGACCCGATGCAAGTTGTTCCTTTTTATGATTTATTATGTAATTATCAATTTACGGGAAAAGCAGGTGCAAGACATTATCAGGAGTTCAGGAATACATGAGTACTATAGATTCAGGTCACTGTACATATATAATACAGGATAACAAGTAGAAGATTCAAGTCACTATAAATACGACAACCTTAAGCCAAGTATTAATATGTCATAACGGGAAAAGTATCAAGTAGTAGTATATCAGGTGCCATGAGACATATGACTGGGAGGTGATATTAGGCAGGTGACAAGTGACATCATGATACATGCAAGTATGTCAGGAAAATAATACAATACTAGTTAACACGACAAAGCAGGAAAATCCAAAAAGAAAGCGAGAACACTCGCCTAAATCTTCAGAAAACATTGTGAAATCCCAGAGATCAGAATTCAGGTAAACAATGCGTCAACGCGTTCAACATAACAGATATTATATTAAAAGAGGAGGAGAGGTAATGACCAGAAAGAAGGAGAATGAAGACACGGGGTTGCAAATGCGGGAGTCGCATTATGCAGACACCACAAATGCGGAGTTTGAGACCCGCATTTAAGTCATAATATGAGAAGGAACGTGGATACGGGTGTGAGCTCCTAGTCGCCTAGTCGCGTTGATACAAAAACGCATGGGTCGCGTTAGATAGCACAACGTGAAGATTGTGTTAAGAAATTGTTTGGACGCGGGTTTTAGCTCCGCGTCTCTGGCAATTAACAGAGTGAAAGAGAGAGACAGGGAGATGAGAGAGACGCAAGGAAGGAGGACAGAGAGAGACGCATGGAAGAAAGTAAAGGAAAGAAAGAAGGAAGGAAATAAAGAACGAAGGAAAGAAAGGAAGGAAAAGAAAGAAAGGGGGAAAAGGGGGATGGCCAGCCTTGTCACTGGCGGCGGCCGGAGGTGGCCGAAAGTGGCCGGAGGTGGGCGGCAAAAGCCCCAAGCCCAAGCAATTTTGTGGGGTGCAAGTGTAGTACAAATGAAAAAATTGGAGTTTTGGAAATGGTGTTTCGGAGAACGAAGCTATAGCTCATTGGAAAGAGCACTCCGAGGGGAGACAAATGGCGTGGTTGTTGGTGGCCAAGATGATGTAGGTGGTGGTGGAAATGGTGGAGAAAATAATGGTGAAGATGGGTTGTTTTGGTGGAAGAAAGAAGAAGAAGGAGGTGGTGTTGTTGTTGTTGTTATGGTTGTTGTAATGGAGGAGGAGATTAAGGGAATGATGGAGGGTGAAGGAAGGAGGATTTGGTGGTGGTTATGGCCAAAACACAGCCATGGGGGGGGCTGGTTTGCTACCATTTGCTGCTGTGGTTTGCTGGAAAAGGATGAAAGAAAGAAGAGAATGAAAGAGAGAGAAGGGAGGATGAGTATATATATAAAGGATTGATTTGATTATACCAATTTGACATTGGATACAAATGAGACTTGCATCTCTAACAAAAAGGAGAGTCGCATCTTTGCAAGACCCACGTCTTGCCAATTTTGAGCCAGACGTGAAGATCAGATCCGCGTCTCAGATGAAAACGCAAGAATCGCGTTGATAGAAAAGACAAAATGGTATGGGGATTATATCAGAGTTGATTTTGAAGGACATAACATTAAATGCAGAATGGAGAGAATCTCTATATTAAAGATTGAATTCAGTTTTGGTGAACCTCACGTCTGGCAAGGAGAGAGAAAGGAAAAAGTAAAATATCAGGATAGAATTCCGGTATCTTGGGAAAACACCAAAAACTCAAGAAAAGCCTGAAAAATGAAGTATCTCAAAAAATTTCTCAAAATAATAAATATTATTTTAAAAAATGTGATGAAATTGGTTTTTAGCAATTCAATCCCATTTTTTAAATAAAAATCCTGAAATCTACCATTAATACTAGTCTACACCGAGTCAGCCGGATTTTTGATAAATTCTAAAAAATCTCGAAAAATACAATTAGATAGAAATTATGATTTTAAGAAATAACGTGAAAGCCATTTCTAGAATTTCAACTCTATTTGTAAATTAAAAATCTGTGAACCGGTCATCAGCACTGGTCGACACCAGTTTTGAAGATTTACAATTTTATTCAGAAAAAATTCTAAAAAATCATAGAAAATCTAAAATTTTAGAAAATGATATTTAAAACTAAAATCGATCAATTCTGATTACCAGAGAGGTCAATTCATAATGTGCTGCTATATGAGTAAAAATATTTAAATAATTAAATAATAGAAAATAAGAAAATACGCTAAAAAGTTCAGGACACATATCTGAGTACGTATTCTAAAGATGGGGTGTTACACTAGTGATGGACAAGGATCCATGTGAGGCAACTATCACTAAGAGGTTAGCATGGTTAGTAGAGAAATTAGTAGTTAGTAGTCACGAGTTTTCTTTTATCTTATTTTAAAAATCAATTTTAAAACCCTCTTATCATTTTCCCATTATTGTTCTCACCAACTTATTAGTTCATCTTTGTTTCATCTTCTTTTTGTTTTCAAAACCATTTCTCTTTTATTTTCACATCGCCGATTTATCGCCTTCTTTACCTATCACTTCCAGATTTTTTTCTTCTATTTTCTTTTTCTAATTCTTTTAACAAGGAAGAATTGTTAACAATCGACGTGAATAAAAATGGTTAATATCTCTATCGCCTCATGTCCCTTGGATTTGACCCGTTGAGCCAATGCTATAATGAAAGTATCGAGGGAACAGTAGCACACATACATTTACACTGATTTTACAAAAACATACATTTTCAAGTGCTGGTTTCACTCCAATCAAGTTTTGGCGCCATTATCGGGGTGGGAATGGTTAAAACTCACATTTATGTTAATATTTTCTTCTCTGTTTTGGTGTTCAGGGTAATTTTTAAAGAATTTGTACATTGCAGAACTCTACTCTTGCTTGTCACTCCCTGCACTAGAAATAAGAAAGCTTGCTTCTAAAACTTTGCCACGAAAATCAAAGAAAAGCCGCAAAAACGCGGTAATTTTGTGGCATTTGTGCTTTTTCTTTTGCAGGGACTTTGCAAGTTGCATATACTGTTATATTTTGCTGCCAATTTTTTTACTTTGATTACCTACACACTGTAATAAATTAAAAAACTAAAATACGGTATTTCGACGCTTTTAAAATGATTTAGACATTTGCATTTAGGCGCATGTCTATTTCAATTCCAATATACTGTAGTTTGTTCTGTTGTTGTGATCTGGACTGAGATGTACATATGGCATTGCATATAGTATAAGACAAACACGTGGGTGATTTACTCACTTTGTGTTATATTCTTGTTTATATTGCACACTTGCACGAATTGAAATTAAGGGCAAAACCCAATACAATATAAGGTGGGAATTTCATCACCCTTCCTTATCCCAAAAATCACCTCCCTACTCACACAACTCAAGCCCCAATAAAAATTGATAGACATTGGCCCCTAGGGACATCTCGGACTCATTAATAGATTGACCGAGGGTGAAACTTGTTGGAATCATACTCTTGTGAAATCGGTGTCTAAGGTTGGGGATTAAGAGGTTACGCCTCGAAGATACCATGATTTAGCGTAATTAAGGCCCATTGCTTACGCATGGATACCTCCCACTGTCTGTTGCCCCTACCTGGCCGATTAGCTTGTGGTCGGATTCATAAAACAACCTCCCCCCGGTAATCGACCAGTTAGGAGTCGTCTAGGTCTAGGTCAATCCTAGCATATGCTTGATTTTGATTTTCTCTCTTTTTATTTTTTTGTGATTATTTTTGAAATAGAATTCAACAACAACAATTTTTTCTATCCTAATATGAATACATATTTCACACAGATCTCATTTGACTCAGATAACTCCAACCCGGCTTTTTATAACATGAACCAATCAAATAGGCCGGATTGGATTTATCCGACTCAATATGACCCATACCCCCAATCTTATAATCATAATTTCCAAAATAATTTCTACTTTTCACAGAGTCAATAGGGATTCACCTCCCCCGAGTCAAATTTTTAACCACCTTGTCAATAATTTTCACAATATTCATTTTCCAATTTTGCTTCCTATACTCTTTTTCCAAAACGACGCTTTGAAAAAAAATCTGAGTTAGAAAAGCGTATAGAAGCCAACCTACAAGAGGCCGAGCGAAAATTTCAGAACATGTCGGCCTCCAAATTTCACAATATTTTCAAGAGTCTTACTCAGTCTCACCTCTTCAAAATGATCAAACATCCATCTTGGAATTGACTAAGGAACTCTTGCTTGAGTCCGAGCGACAATCTCAAAACTTGTTGGACTCATGATTAGTCTCTAATTTTGCATAATTTTCATCACATTCTCATATTTATTTCATGTAAAATTCTGCTAATAAAACCTTGCTTGCTTGATCCTAGGTCCATGGTGTGCAAATGAAGAAGAAGACCTAAATCACCATTTAATTGGTGATTAAAAGCCTACCAAGTAGCCATTGACTTTAGATTGAAGATTTTGTCAGCCCAGGGCATCAAATCACAAATCCAGGAGGTCAGGTAGACAGAAGCCAGACTGGGCGACGCACTGCCCAAAATTGGGCGCGCGCCGCCCTGCCTAGGCCGCGAAAATGCGGCCCTGGCCGCGTTTCCGCGGCCCTTTGGGCGCACGCGCGCTTGCGTTTTGGGCCACGTGCTGTTCACGTGGCCCCCTTTGCCCTGGTGTCTATAAAAAACCCCCCAGGGGTCTTCAGTTGGAGAAGATCCAGAGTTAGAGCAAGTTGTGTAGTTTTATTTTTAGTTTGTAGTTGTTGTTGTTATTCTTCTTCTAGTTCTAGCTTTAGCCATTAGAGTGAAAGAGAGAGAATGTGTACAAGTTGTATTGGAAGGTGACAAGATAATACAAGTAATTACTTCTCTTTCTTCTTTCCATTTACTAGTTGTTTTCATTTGCTTTTATTTGCTTTTACATTCTTGCTTTAGTGTAACTCTTTCTCTTTATCTCTTTTCTTTTGTTGTTCTTTTCTTCAGCATGTGTAACTAACTCCTCCATTGCATGGCTAACTAACTACTAACCCACTAATCTTTAACTACTTGATTGATAACCCGCATGAGTCAATAGTGTAAAACAAGCCTTGTGCAAACGAGAGCTATGGCATCTTAAGACGAGGGTTCTAACTCTAACTTACCTACAAGTATTTACCTTCTTATATTTCATACTTAAATGGTTTATTTGATGATCTATGGGTTTTGTATTTTACTAGTTGTTGTAAGCTAGAGACTTTCTTTTTAATTTTGTCGATACCATTAGTGCACTCGTGTCTTATCGTATTCTCGCCTTCTAATGGATCTTGATATGGGAATGTTCGAGTTTTTGCCGTGTAAAGCAAAGTTATAGGAAGAACTTTCACTCGATTTCTACGTGAATAGTGTTGGTCCCGAGATGATGCCAAATGCGGAACTTTCTATGTTGGCACTTATGGATCTAAAATACCAAATCAACACAAATACTAAACAAAGAAGGATTAAGTTAAACAAATAAATACACTTGCAAAAAAGGAAATAAAATCTCAGAAAAGTTTAGACAAACGCAAACACGAGAGATTTATCTTGGTTCGATCCTCGTGACCTACATCCAGTCCCCAAGCCACCCGCTTGAGATTTTCCTTTATCCTTGATTTTGTACACTCAAAATCACAACCATGCACACCACTTAATAAATCCCCTTTGCCAAATGTGTACACCTTCTCTCTACACCAAGAGAACAAACTCCACCTTGTACAACTAATTCTACACTAAGAAGACACCCGTGTACAATGATTGCTTTAAGTATTATAACACTTTCCTATAAGCCTTGGTATTGTGTATGAACGTGGACAAGGTCTAGTATAGGAGAAAAACTTCAGAGAACTTCACAAAGGAATTTGAATTTAGTGAAGAACTGAAGTGGAAAATCAGTTTTCAGGTTTGGCAGAATTTTGATTTAGAAAACTGAAGATTAGGATTGATATTAGGCCTTAGGAATAACCACCCTTTATATAGCTGCACACTAGGGTAAGTTAGCATAGTTATAGGTGCAATTCAAATGTTTGAAACGTTGGAAAACGTTGCACAAAAGATCAGATAACAGAAACTGTCCAACAGTCAGAAATTGCCTATAGTCGACTTGCCTTTTGAGTTAGTCGACTATACTAGGCAATTTTCCAAAGGTTAGTCGACTAGGTTTGGGTATTAGTCGACTAGGTTAAGATAAGTTCGAGAGACAGGTTTCTGGATAACTGAATCAAGTCGACTGCAACTTCCTTCAAGTCGATTGGACCAGTGATTAGTCGACTAGGGGCATAGGATTAGTCGACTACAAGGTCTATTAGTCGACTAGGTTTGTCTGTCAAGTCGACTAATGGACAAACAGAGAGTTGGGTTTCTTTTGGACACATGACTAGTCGACTAGGGGGTTTGATCAAGTCGACTATCAAATGGATTAGTCGAGTATAAGGAGTTATAAGTCGACTATACAGACATGATATGTGTGTGCGCATCAAGGCTTTTGACATGCTATTACACAATTACAAAACACATCATATCAACTCTCTTTGTGCAGTCTTGATCATGTCGAACTCTTGATAAGTCTTGTGTTAGAGCTCCAAATGAAATGCTTCACAAAGTCTTCATCAAAACAAGTTCCAACATTCTCCACCTTTTTGATGATGACGCGTTGTGTGCACATATGCTCCCCCTGCAGAAAATAGGTTATATTTTCCTCCCCCTACAGAAATTGGATTATAACAAATATAGAAATACTTTGTTCTCCCCCTGCAATAAATATATCATTAAATATATATATATATGTTCTTATCAACTTTTATATGGTACCTGCAAGATAAACGTTAGATGGTACCAAACATAAAAGAACATATTAACCTTTAGGAGTCCAAATCCATTTAGAATTTGGTTTCCACCTGTTAGTATACACATAATTGCATGAATCACATATATCATGAATGTATGATGCAATATAGGTATTTTTATCATGAATACTTAAATTCTTAGGAAGCCATATAAACTTATTTTTCTTAGACTTTCTTTTTACAAAAGAACTATATGGATTACTACAATATGAAGAATTTTTAATATATCCAATACCATAATTATTATGTGACAACTTCTGAAAAGATAATAAATCATTCAACTTTTCTTTTCCTTGATTGAACTTAGTCACATTTTGCAAAATATCTTCATATTTCTTTTTGAAAACTGAAATATCTTTATCTAAAATAGAAATCCTTTTATTCAAAGACTCAGTTTCCTTTTTAAGAAAAATGTTCTCTTTTATAAACTTCTCATTATCATTTTTCAAAGATGATAAGACTTTTTCAAACTCATCTTGTTGAGAATTTATAGAAGATACTTGTAAAGCATAACATGAATTTTCATTTAAAAGTTTTTCATTTTCTTTTGATAAAACTTTATTTTTCAGTTTTTATGCTTTAGATCATTAAACAATTCATGAAATTCATCAGAAAGTTCAGTAAATAATACCTCATCATCTTCTATGGCCATGTAACATAGGTTGACACGTTCAGTGGATTCTTCTTCGTCAGAAGATGAGGAATCACTGTTCTCCCATGAGGCTTCATAGTTTTTCTTCTTTCTGAACTTTTTGCTCTTGATTTTACCTTTATTCTTGAGCAATAGGCAATCCATCTTCATATGACCTGGTTTATTGCAATTAAAGCATTTGAATTTACCTTGCTTTAGAAATCTCCTGAATTTCTTTGAAAGCATTGCCATCTCCTCTTCATCGTCATTTGAATCGTCCGTGTCGGAGGATGCATAGAAGGCAAGTTCTTTCTTCTTTGAGTGGTGTTGTCATTCGTCCTTCTTTCTTTCTTCTAACTGCACTTCATATGCCATTAGATTACCGATTAGGTTTTCTAATGTCATAGTTGAGAGATCATTCGCCTCTTCAATTGCAGTTGTCTTCTTCTCCCATTCTGGTGTGAGTACACGAAGGATCTTACGAACTCTTTCAACTTGGGTGTAGTCCTTTCCAAGGGATGCTAATGAATTGGTAATGTCGGTGAATCTTGTAACTATTTCGGATATGGTTTCATTCTCTTCCATTTTGAATAATTCAAACCTGTGGACAAGAACATATATTTTAGACTCTTTAACTTTACTTGTGCCTTCGTGTGTTACCTGAAGAGTATGCCATATTTGATGTGCAGAAGTGGCTGTTGACACTCTGTTGAACTCTTCTTTAGTTAATGCATAGAACAAGGCATTCATCGCTTTGGCGTCAAGGTTCGCATTCTTCTTTTGATCCTCACTCCAAGCGTTGTAGTTGGTTGTTGTCTTGGTGTACGATGCTTCTACGATATTTCAAAGTTCGTAATTGAGAGATTGCAAGTAGATCTTCATTCTACACTTCCAATAGTTGTAGCGTCAAATAGCGGTGGACGTTGTGTAAAATGTCCTTCTTTGAATTGTGATGAAGGGAACTCCGTTGCCATCCTTGCTTATTGTTGACTAGGTATGCAGGGCTTGTATGCCGGTTCAGGGTATGCAGGGCTCTGATACCAAATGTTGGTCCCGAGATGATGCCAAATGCAGAACTTTCTATGTTGGCACTTATGGATCTAAAATACCAAATCAACACAAATATTAAACAAAGAAGGATTAAGTTAAACAAATAAATACACTTGCAAAAAGGAAATTAAATCTCAGAAAAGTTTCGACAAACGCAAACACGAGAGATTTATCCGGGTTCGGTCCTCGTGACCTACATCCAGTCCCCAAGCCACCCGCTTGAGATTTTCCTTTATCCTTAATTTTGTACACCCAAAATCACAACCATGCACACCACTTGACAAATCCCCTTTGCCAAATGTGTACACCTTCTCTCTACACTAAGAGAACAAACTTCACCTTGTACAACTGCTTCTACACCAAGAAGACACCCGTGTACAATGATTGCTTTGAGTATTACAACACTTTCCTATAAGCCTTGGTATTGTGTATGAACGTGGACAAGGTCTAGTATAGGAGAAAAACTTCAGAGAACTTCACAAAGGAATTTGAATTTTGTGAAGAACTGAAGTGGAAAATCAGTTTTCAGGTTTGGCAGAATTTTGATTTAGAAAACTGAAGATTAGGATTGATATTAGGCCTTAGGAATAACCACCCTTTATATAGATGTACACTAGGGTAAGTTAGGGTAGTTATAGGCGCAATTCAAATGTTTGAAACGTTGGAAAACGTTGCACAAAAGACCAGATAACAGAAACTGTCCAACAGTTAGAAACTGCCTATAGTCGACTTGCCTTTTGAGTTAGTCGACTATACTAGGCAATTTTCCAAAGGTTAGTCGACTAGGTTTGGGTATTAGTCGACTAGGTCAAGATAAGTTCGAGTGACAGGTTTCTGGATAACTGAATCAAGTCGACTGCAACTTCCTTCAAGTCGACTGGACCAGTGATTAGTCGACTAGGGGCATAGGATTAGTCGACTATAAGGTCTATTAGTCGACTAGGTTTGTCTGTCAAGTCGACTAATGGACAAACAGAGAGTTGGGTTTCTTTTGGACACATGCCTAGTCGACTAGGGGGTTTGATCAAGTCGACTATCAAATGGATTAGTCGAGTATAAGGAGTTATAAGTTGACTATACAGACATGATATGTGTGTGTGCATCAAGGCTTTTGACATGCTATTACACAATTACAAAACACATCATATCAACTCTCTTTGGGCAGTCTTGATCATGTCGAACTCTTGATAAGTCTTGTGTTAGAGCTCCAAATGAAATGCTTCACAAAGTCTTCATAAAAAACAAGTTCCAACAAATAGTTCCATTGCATAAGGGGTAAGCTTGTCTATGATCCATCGTGAGGCACATCTTCAAGAAGTTAGGGATTAGTGGGAGCAATTAGTAGAAAGTTAGCCATGCGTTTTTACCATTAAGAAAAACCCACTTTTACAAACCACCAAAACATTTTCGAACAATTCTTGAAACAACTTGTTTTCACTTTTCAATTCTTTATTTGGAAACAAAGAACATTCTCTTTTCTTGAACATAAAAGCCGCATCAAGCTTCCATCGCTCTCCCTCCTCGTGGATACGACCCGTATAGCCACTTCGCTACTACGGAAGAATCATAAAAGCAGTAACATCAACCCACACTTCCTTCTCTTATTTTAGTACTTGCTTTTTGTCGATCAAATTTTGGCGCCGTTGCCGGGGAGGGAACGGCTTTATTGTTCTTTTTGTGTGTAGGAGAAGTACCAAGGAGCTCACTATCACGGGAAGCAAAAGAGGTGGCCAAGGACATTGCGCAAGGATTCATTTGCCCTCGGAAAGATTCGTGTAAAAGCGAGTTTTTCCGATTGAAGTACTAACAAACTCGCTTGCAGGGTTGTCGAAAGCCGCTAAAAATTGCTTTCTAAATTTTTTTAGTTCCATTGAATGCTTCACCCTATGCATGTGTAATAAACTCAACAGAAATTCACTTGTTGCTTAATTGAAATTTGGATTAGACTTTTGCATTTAGGGCACGTGTCTATTTCAATTCATTTCAATTTCTGTTGAAGAGTGCTGGAGAAAAGGTACGTGTGCATTCATATAGAATAGGATCAACATTTTGAAGTGATTTACCGCTTTGAGTGTTACCTTGTTGTGAATAAACTGCACACTTGCACAATTGACTTTAAGGGCAAAACCCAAATAAACAAGATAAGGTGGGAATTTCATCACCCTTTCTTAGCCCAAAAATCATCTCCAAGTGCACTTACACTTTCCCAAGCCTTAACTAAAAATCAATAGACGTTGGCCCTAGGGACATCTCGGACTCACTAAGAGTTAACCGAGGTTAAAAATTGTAAGAACTATACTCCTGCAAAATCGGTGTCTAAGGAAAGTGGATTGAGAGATAAAGCCTCGAAAGCTCCCTGGTTTGGCGTAATTAGGCCCGTGGCTCCGCCCGGATACCTCCCCACGAGCTTTGCCCTTTCCTGGCCGATTAGCTTGTAGTCGAGTTCCTGCAACAACCTTCCCCGGAGAATCGACCAGTTAGGAGTCGTCTAGGTCCAGGTACCTTAGACTAAGGCTTGTGGTTGTTTTTCTTTCTTTTGTTTGTTTTCATTTTTTTCGATTGTTTGTTGTTTTTGCGTTGATTGTGGTGTGCTGCAAGCAAGAGTGGGTGAGAGATCCGTCAACTTTCAGATTAACAAGAAACATTTCTCTACCCTTGCATCTAGAACCGGTGATGGCGTCACTTCAGGATAGATTTTACCCGATCAGAACTTCACTTCCATCTTGCATAAAACTTCCTAAAGCAAACGGCAATAATTTTGAGTTAAAGCCCCAATTCATTAACACTCTTCCCAAATTTCATGGTTTAGAATCAGAGGACGCATACTTCTTTGTTAGGGAATTTGAAGAAGTATGCCTCATGATGCGTATACCTCAGCTAGGAGACGATGTCGTTAGGTTACGTTTCATCCCTTTTTCCCTAAAGGACCTAGCTAAGAAGTGGTTGTACAGCTTGGCAGCAGATTCAGTCACGACCTGGGATGATTTCATCAAGGCCTTCTTGAAGAAATTCTACCCAATTCACAAAACTGCCCTCATAGGAAGAACATCATGCAGTTTAGGCGAGAACCGAGCGAACCATTTTGGAGATACTTTGAGCGATTCAAAGATCTCCTAGCTCAGTGCCCTCATCATGGCGTGGAGAAATGGCGTCAGTGCCAGATTCTCTACGATGGTCTAGATTATCAGACGAAGACCCTGTTAGAAATGATGTGTCAGGGAGGGTTCTTGCAGAAGGATGAAAATCAGGGTTGGGATTTATTTGAGGACTTAGCTGAGAAAACCCTGCAATAGGAGCCAGCCTCGGAGAAACCTAGGAATTCACAATCTATAGCTTCAAGAGGAGGGCTCCTATCTCTAGAATCATCCATAGCTGCCGAGGCCAAGATTGCTACCCTAATGAGAAGGATAGAGGCTCTGGAAATAAAAGAGCCTGCCAGTGTCAACCAGATCAACCCACCACCAATTCACAATCCGGGTTGTTCATATTGTCAGGCACCGAACCATGTTTTTGAAGAGTGCCCTGCTTTCCATGCCCAGCAAGTGCCACCGGAACACATGAACGCGGCTTACTCACGGCCGCCTCACAACCCTTACTCACAGACCTACAATCCCGGTTGGAGGAATCACCCAAATTTCTCCTGGGCCCTAAACAATCCTCCTAGGCCTAATTTTTCCAACAACTTTCACCATCCTACTCTTCCACAACCTTTTCCCAGTCAAGCCCCAGCTTCCTCCTCCCAAGGCTCACCAATGGAAAAGAAAATCAGTAAATTGGAGGAGAGCATAGAGGCTTTCATAAAGTCCCAAGCTGCTTTCATGCAGAACCAGGGACAAACTCTGAACAGTCATTCACAGGCCATATCGAGATTGGAAATGCAGATGAGCCAGTTAGCTAGCTCCTTAAGTGAAAGACCAAAAGGTACTTTGCCTAGTCAGCCGCTAGTTAACCCAAAAACCTCCAATCAAGCATATGAAATTCAGGATCCATCGATTAACCAGTGCAATGCTGTTCACATACTGCGATCTGGAAAGAAGGTAGACAACCAGGTCTACCAACAGAAAAGTCCAGTCCATCCTGATCCCACTCCTGCCTCCACCTCTGCTAGTTCCTCCCAATCCACTCCACAAACATCTGACGAGGACAAAGCTGCTGAACAAGTTCATAAGCCTGTAGCACCCTTTCCCAATAGGCTTAGGAACAACAATAAGAATATGCACATGGAGAAAATGCTAGAGATGTTCAACCGGTCAAATTGAATGTGCCACTTCTTGACGCTATCCAACATGTCCCGGTTTATGTCAAATTTCTTAAGGATATGTGTACGAAGAAGAGAAAGACTAATGTGCCCAAGAAAGTGTTCTTGGCCACTAATATAAGCGAAATTCTGTCTGGTCCCATTCCGGTGAAATACAAGGATCCCGGATGTCCCACCATTTCCTGCACCATAGAACAGACCGAAATCAGTAGAGCGCTTCTTGACCTGGGAGCAAGTATCAACTTGCTACCTCTCTCAGTATACCAGTAACTTGGGTTTGGCGAGCTAAGCCCAACTCGAGTCACCATTCAGCTAGCTGACCGATCTGTGAAGATCCCGAAGGGGGAAATCACAAACGTCCTCATTCGGGTCGGCGATTTCATTTACCCCGTTGACTTCATTGTGCTTGAGACCCAACCTGTGTCCAATCTTAGGTCTCAGACTCCCGTCATCTTAGGGCGCCCATCCTTGCTACAGCCAATGCCATAATCTACTGTAGGAATGGGTCCATGCGATTGACTTTTGGAGACATGACGAAGGAAGTCAATGTCTTCAATCTTGGAAGACAACCTAGGGATGTCAATGATCAGACGTTTGAGGTCAATTCTATTGAAAACCTGACTAGTGAGCATGAGGAAAGTATGGAGACAGAAACTGAGGCAGAATTTGATCTGGAGGCTAAGGATTTCAATTTAGACCAGATCATAGATTCAGCAGTGGATTGGGCATCAAGCCCCAGTGTACCCTATCCTAGGATTGAAAGCCCAGAGATTGCCTCCAATGAAGTAACACCTTCCCTAGAGCTAAAAGCCTTGCCTGAACACCTCAAGTACGCCTACCTGGGCGGAAAGGACACCTTGCCAGTCATTATAGCATCCCACCTGACTGAGCAACAAGAGGACAGCTTAATGTCTATTCTGAAAAGACATAGGGAATGTTGGCCCAAGAGGTTACACTCTCCATTGTTTTGTGTTTTGATGATAACAAACCAAATAAGTGCTATTTGGTACTAATCTTTTGTCTAAGATGAGTTTCAGGTTTTGTACCATGTTTAGAGTTCATTCGCTTCGCTTTTGCAAAAACTTCTAAGTTCCAACAAGCATTGAAGGCAAATTGCACATCAAGGAAGGATCATAGAAGAGAAGGCACTAGCAAGGCATTGGATGGCTCAAAGATTGCTTCAGAGGTCCTTAGGTTTTATTTTCTAGCTTTATAGCATGTTAAAGAATAGAGAGTAGGTTTGGAGCTCAAATACACACGTTTTCACGCGTATACCATTTCCAAGTTTATTTCTTATAAAATATACAAAAATATTTTAATACTAAATCTTTCTTCTACAAATTCTTTATTATGTTATATACTGAATTTGTGTTTGAAATAGATTTGATAAAAATATTAATCTCTTCAAAATTCCATTTTTATTTCATCTTTTGGCCTGAGCCGGTCGACCGGTTATCTACCACCAGTCGACCGGAGTCCTGGCAGAGTGCACGTATCCGTGTGCACGTCTGTCGGTCGACCGACTGTCTACCGACAGTCGACCGGAATTTTATTTTAAGTCTCAGTCAGGCATCAGTCGACCGGATCGGTCGACCGATAGTTTGTTTTGCTCTCTGTATCTTTTCAGTCGACTGGATCAGTCGACCGATAGTTCATAACGGTCGGATTTTTGAACTATCGGTCGACCGGGCCAGTCGACCGATCTGTCCGTTGAACAGTAACGGGCAGATTTTTAATAGCTGTTTTAAACTTGATTTTTGAAATTAAAAATTCGTTGGAGGGTATATTTGGAACTAATTACTTCCTAATCTTCAGTAATTAATTCCTAACCCTAAACCCTAGCCCTCTCCTATAAATAGGGGTGTTTGGGGAGAGTTTCTTTACAACATTTATTCAAGAGAAAAATTCAAAGTTTGTGATATTCAAAAGAGCTATTTTTCTTGGTTTTTGTGCTGATATTTCTCACTCATTTCAGAAGTGTTTTCTTGATAATACTCTCTGATTTGATTTCATTTTTCTTCACTTACACAAGAGCTTCATTCCTTCTCAATATTCTCTAAGGACCTTTGTAAGGGAAGAGATATTTGAAAGAGAGAGTTTGTGATCTTTTGATTACTAAGGAATTCAATTGTGCTGAAATTGTAGGAGTTGGGTACTCCATTGTAATTGATCTTTGTGATAGTGGAAGTAGCTAGAATCCTTCTGGGGAAGGCGGGGAGTAGAGCTGGGTGCTCGAACCTCGATAACATATCTTTGTGTTTGCGATTGGTTTACTTTCCCTTGCTATTACTTTGTGTTTTTGATTACTATTGCCATTTTCATCATACTTCATCTTGTCAATCAAAATCCCATACAACAAGGTTGCATTGCGCACCTCTAACTCATTTTACGAGGAAGCCGGAGGAAGGAGTTCAGAACCCCGCAAGGGGCATACGGCTCTTAGTCTTGTTTTGGGAGATTGTTGCATTGCATTTGCATTCACTTGCTTCATAATTTTTTAAATTGCCCTTTGATTAGCTTCATCACCTATTCACCCCCCCCTCTAGGTGATTTTCAATTGGTATCAGAGCTTGGACTCTAGGTTTGGCTTAACATCCATAGAGAGATCCTTAAAATATTGCTAATCAACATTTTCATTCATCCATTCATACACTAGTAAACATGGCCGACAACATTAAAACCCCACCTAAATTTGATGGACTCAACTTCCCTATTTGGAAGGTTAGGATGACTATCTTTTTGCAATCACTAAGTAGTTTAGTGGCTAAGTCTTTGACCAAACCCTATGTAGCACCCAATGAAGATGAAAGCACTTGGACCGACTTCAACTTTAGAGAATATGAGGCTAACTCAAAAGCCCAAAACTCCCTTTTAACCGCCTTGAATGAGGATGACCTTACACGGGTAATTCATTGCCAATCCGCCTATGAGATTTGGCAACACTTATTGGTCACGCATGAAGGGACTTCACAAGTCAAGAGAGCTAAAATAGATCTCTTGAGGTCTCAATATGAATCATTTAAGATGCTTGATGATGAAACCATTGATTGCATGATTACTCGTTTCACAAAAATCACTAATGGTCTTTCTTCATTAGGTGACGTCATCTCCAATGATCAAAAGGTGCGCAAGGTGATACGGGCTCTTCCTCCATCTTGGGAGATCAAGGCCACCACCTTAAAGGAGTTGAATGACAAGGACGAGATGGACATCATAAATCTCATTGGGAACCTAAAAACCCATGAGATGGAGAAGAAGGCAAGAGAAGAGGCGGCTCCAACAAAGAAAAAGTCCATAGCTTTCAAGTCTTCATCCACCATTGAAGATGATGAAGAAGATGAAGAAGAAGATGAGGAGCTCTCCCTCCTAGTGCGCAACATCAAGAGGATGTACCGGAAGAACAAGCAAAATTTCCGGAGAAAGTTTGAAGGCAAAGAGGAGAAGAGGATCATTTGCTACAATTGCCGCAAGCCCGGACACATCATGGCCGATTGTCCGGAATTCAAGAAGAAAATGACTTCCTCCTTCAAGCCAAGGAAGCAAGAAGAAAAGAAGGCTTACAAGGCCACTTGGGATTCGGAAAGCGAGTCCGAAGAAGAAGAGGGAGTGGATACCGCGAACATGTGTTTCATGGCAAACACACCCAAGGTAAACCCTCAATCTCTTGAATCTATTGATAATGAAGATGATGATTTGAGTAAGGAAGTTCTAGTTCATGCTTTTGTAGAACTTTCCGAAACTTATGATAACAAGAAAATGGAATGCTTTAAATTACAAAAGGAAGTTGCTTTTCTTAAATCTCAACTTGCTTTGGTTACAAAAGAAAAAGATGATCTTTCTTCCAATCTTGTTGTTGTTCAAAATGAATTTAATGCTTATAAGATTTCTTGTAAGGGTAAAACCCCTATTGTTGATAATAATGAAATTTCTTGTTTTAAATCTAAGATGAATGATTTTGAAAAAGTTTTAAAAGATTGTGCTTTTAATACAAAGAAGCTTGAAGAAAAATTTTCTAAAAAGAATACTTCTCATGCTAAAGTTTCTTATGATAAGATTTCTCATGCTCACACCCCACAACACACACATGCTAAATCTTTTCATGCTCACAATGCCAATGCTCACAAATCACACACTCACTATGCTTTTAAATATGGTAGAGTGTATAGATGCACATATTGTGGCAAAAATGGACATTTAGCTAAATTTTGTTATGATAAATTGCATACTTCAAATAATCTTGTTTGGGTTAATGGCTCTAACCCTCATGGACCCAAGAAAATGTGGGTACCAAAATCAAGTCCTAAAATGTTTGATGTAGGTACACACCAAGGCTCCAAGACGTAGGGAGCGGTGGTACCTTGATAGTGGTTGTTCGAGGCACATGACATGGGATATCAACAACTTCACAACCCTATCAAGGTACATGGAAGGTGGCTCCGTCACCTTCGGGGATGATTCCAAAGGCAAAATCATTGGTATTGGTAATATTCAAATTGGTTCATCTCCTATTATTGAGAATGTTGTTTTAGTTGATGGTTTGAAACATAATTTGCTTAGTATTAGTCAATTTTGTGATCGTGGTCTTAAAGTTGTTTTTGATGACACTTCTTGTAAGATTTTTGATATTAAATCGAATGATTGTATTTTAACCGGTTTTCGTGATGATAATGTTTATATAATTGACATGCTTAATGTAGAGTGTTCTACTAAGTGTTTAAATGCTTTTGATGAAAATTCATGGCTTTGGCATAGAAGATTAGGACATGCTTCTTTTGAACATCTTTATAGAATTAATTCTAAGGAATTGGTGAAGGGTATTCCTTGCTTGAGTTTTGAGAAAGACCGCATTTGTGGTGCGTGCCAACTTGGGAAACAAACCAAGTCTTCCTTTAAACCAATCAAGGATATCATGTCAACTAGACCTCTAGAATTAATTCACATGGATTTATTTGGACCAACTAAAACTAAAAGCTTAAATGGAAGTAGATTTGCATTTGTTTTAGTTGATGATTTCTCTCGATTTACTTGGGTTTTCTTTTTGCAAAATAAAGATCAAACTTTTTCTCACTTTAAGATTTTTAGAAAAAGAGTTGAAAAAGAAAAAGGTTTTCCGATTTTGAAAATAAGGAGTGATAGAGGTGGTGAATTTGTGAACCAACTCTTCATGACTTATTGTGATGAAAAGGGAATTAAGCATGAAATGTCTTGTCCTAGAACTCCACAACAAAATGGAGTTGTAGAAAGGAAAAATAGAACACTTCAAGAGATGGCTAGGACAATGATAAGTGAATACGACCTCCCTCAATATTTATGGGCCGAGGCCGTAAACACCGCATGCTATATATCAAACCGTATTTATTTATGCAAAAATTCTTCTAAAACTTCTTTTGAAATGTATCATTTTAGAAAACCAAATGTTTCATATTTCAAAGTTTTTGGATGCAAGTGTTTTGTTTTAAATACAAAAGAGAATTTGGGTAAATTTGATGCTAAAGCTTATGAGGCTATCTTTATTGGATATTCCTCTACTAGCAAAGCATATAGAGTTTTCATTAGATCTTCACTTACTATTGAAGAAACTATGCATGTTAAGTTTGAGGAGTCTTATGTGTTTGTTGAGAATGTTGTAGAGATTGAACCATTAGGTGAAAGCATGGAGAAACTATCCTTGAAGGACTCACCCGCTCAAGAAGATAAGCAAGAACCTTTAGGTGAAGTTCAAAAGGATAATGAGGAAAGCACTCAACCGCTTCCCAAAGCTTGGAGATATGCTACAAATCATCCGAAGGAGCTCATTTTGGGTGATGCTTCCAAAGGAGTCACAACGCGCTCCAAACTCCATGACCTATGTGGTAACTTTGCTTTCATTTCTCATTTTGAACCCAAAGGCATTCTCGAAGCCGAGACGGACCCATATTGGTTGCTTGCCATGCAAGACGAACTCAATCAATTTGAGCGCAACCAAGTTTGGCACCTTGTTCCTAAGCCCCACGATAGACCAATAATTGGTACTAAGTGGATCTTTAGGAATAAGTTGGATGAGTTCGGAAATGTCATTAGGAATAAAGCTAGGTTAGTGGCCCAAGGTTACACTCAAGTTGAGGGAATCGACTTTGAGGAATCCTTTGCACCCGTAGCACGGCTTGAAGCCATACGGATAACACTAGCTTATGCATCTTTTAAAAATTTCAAACTTTTTCAAATGGATGTAAAAAGTGCATTTTTAAATGGTTTTCTTAATGAAGAAGTTTATGTTTCTCAACCTCCCGGTTTTATCGATCATATTCATCCCGATTTTGTTTTCAAACTTGATAAGGCTTTGTATGGTTTAAAACAAGCTCCAAGAGCTTGGTATGAAAGGCTTTCAAGTTTTCTAATTTCAAATAACTTTATTAAAGGCAAAGTAGACACCACTCTCTTCACTAAGCATGTTGATAATGATATTTTAATTGTCCAAATTTATGTTGATGATATTATTTTCGGTTCTACTAATGAAGTTTTATGCAAGGATTTTGAAAAGGTAATGCAACAAGAATTCGAAATGTCCTCCATGGGTGAGCTCAATTTTTTTCTTGGACTCCAAGTCAAGCAATTGCATGATGGGAACTTCATCTCTCAAGCCAAATACGCTAAGGAACTCGTGAAGAGGTTTGGACTTGAAGACGCTAAAGCTTGCAACACTCCCATGGCTACAACAACCAAGCTTGATAAGGACGAACAAGGTAAAAATGTTGATATTAAATTGTTTAGAAGCATGATAGGTAGTCTTTTATATTTAACGGCAAGTAGGCCGGATATCATGTTTAGTGTGTGTCTTTGTGCTAGATTTCAATCGTGTCCCAAGGAATCTCATTTAATTGCCGTAAAACGCATTATTCGATATGTTAAGGGAACGATTGGTTTAGGTCTTTGGTATCCGAAAACTATAGATTTTTCTATGATTAGTTATTCGGACGCCGACTATGCGGGTTGTAGAGTAGATAGAAAGAGTACTAGTGGGACATGTCAATTTCTCGGTAATTGTCTTGTTTCATGGTCCTCTAGGAAGCAAAATTCCGTAGCTCTATCAACCGCCGAGGCGGAGTATGTTGCCGCGGGGGCTTGTTGTGCACAAGTTCTTTGGATGAAACATACTCTCCTTGATTATGATTTGCATTATAAAAATATTAAAATATTTTGTGATAATACTAGTACTATTCATCTAACCAAAAATGCAAATCAACATAGTAAGACCAAGCACATTGAGATTAGATATCACTTTCTTAGAGATCATTTTGAGAAAGGTGATATAGATATTGATTATGTTTCCACCGATTTTCAACTAGCCGATATTTTCACAAAACCACTTGATTTTGCTAGATTTTCGTTTATTTGTGGAGAGTTAAATATGTGTATTATTGATTAAACATGTTTTTCTAACCCTTTTTGATGTATGACAAAAAGGGGGAGAATAAGTTTACATGGACAAAAATAAGTTCATTTGGTCTTGGTTCCATATGAATTTATATGATGTTTTGGTTTTATGAGTTTTTGGTTTTTGTATTTTAGTTGGTATTTTTGTTTAAAATTGGTATCAAGGAGCAATTTTTGATTTTTGGTGTTTTTGATAGATTTTTGGTGTTTTTGATATCAAGTGCAAGTTTTTGAGTTTTATTTGTATTGTATTGTTGTTTTAAATTGACTTCAATAATTGGTGCATCACTTCTATTTATCATTTCAATTATTGGTATCTAGAGCATTTTATATGTTTTAAATATAGCATAATTTAAGGGGGAGTTTTTCTCCTCCCTATATTTTTGTAAATAGCCTATTTGTTTTGTCATCATCAAAAAGGGGGAGATTGTTGGCCCAAGAGGTTACACTCTCCATTGTTTTGTGTTTTGATGATAACAAACCAAATAAGTGCTATTTGGTACTAATCTTTTGTCTAAGATGAGTTTCAGGTTTTGTACCATGTTTAGAGTTCATTCGCTTCGCTTTTGCAAAAACTTCTAAGTTCCAACAAGCATTGAAGGCAAATTGCACATCAAGGAAGGATCATAGAAGAGAAGGCACTAGCAAGGCATTGGATGGCTCAAAGATTGCTTCAGAGGTCCTTAGGTTTTATTTTCTAGCTTTATAGCATGTTAAAGAATAGAGAGTAGGTTTGGAGCTCAAATACACACGTTTTCACGCGTATACCATTTCCAAGTTTATTTCTTATAAAATATACAAAAATATTTTAATACTAAATCTTTCTTCTACAAATTCTTTATTATGTTATATACTGAATTTGTGTTTGAAATAGATTTGATAAAAATATTAATCTCTTCAAAATTCCATTTTTATTTCATCTTTTGGCCTGAGCCGGTCGACCGGTTATCTACCACCAGTCGACCGGAGTCCTGGCAGAGTGCACGTATCCGTGTGCACGTCTGTCGGTCGACCGACTGTCTACCGACAGTCGACCGGAATTTTATTTTAAGTCTCAGTCAGGCATCAGTCGACCGGATCGGTCGACCGATAGTTTGTTTTGCTCTCTGTATCTTTTCAGTCGACTGGATCAGTCGACCGATAGTTCATAACGGTCAGATTTTTGAACTATCGGTCGACCGGGCCAGTCGACCGATCTGTCCGTTGAACAGTAACGGGCAGATTTTTTAATAGCTGTTTTAAACTTGATTTTTGAAATTAAAAATCCGTTGGAGGGTATATTTGGAACTAATTACTTCCTAATCTTCAGTAATTAATTCCTAACCCTAAACCCTAGCCCTCTCCTATAAATAGGGGTGTTTGGGGAGAGTTTCTTTACAACATTTATTCAAGAGAAAAATTCAAAGTTTGTGATATTCAAAAGAGCTATTTTTCTTGGTTTTTGTGCTGATATTTCTCACTCATTTCAGAAGTGTTTTCTTGATAATACTCTCTGATTTGATTTCATTTTTCTTCACTTACACAAGAGCTTCATTCCTTCTCAATATTCTCTAAGGACCTTTGTAAGGGAAGAGATATTTGAAAGAGAGAGTTTGTGATCTTTTGATTACTAAGGAATTCAATTGTGCTGAAATTGTAGGAGTTGGGTACTCCATTGTAATTGATCTTTGTGATAGTGGAAGTGGATAGAATCCTTCTGGGGAAGGCGGGGAGTAGAGCTGGGTGCTCGAACCTCGATAACATATCTTTGTGTTTGCGATTGGTTTACTTTCCCTTGCTATTACTTTGTGTTTTTGATTACTATTGCCATTTTCATCATACTTCATCTTGTCAATCAAAATCCCATACAATAAGGTTGCATTGCGCACCTCTAACTCATTTTACGAGGAAGCCGGAGGAAGGAGTTCAGAACCCCGCAAGGGGCATACGGCTCTTAGTCTTGTTTTGGGAGATTGTTGCATTGCATTTGCATTCACTTGCTTCATAATTTTTAAATTGCCCTTTGATTAGCTTCATCACCTATTCACCCCCCTCTAGGTGATTTTCAGGGAAGCTATTGGATGGATGATGAAGGACATCAAGGGAATAAGTCCAGCCATAGTGCAACATAGAATCCATTTAGTCGATGAAGCAACCCCTAGGAGGGACCCACAAAGCAGGCTTAACCCTCTCATGCAAGAGGCAGTAAGGCTGAAATTCTGAAATTATTAGATAATGGGATCATTTATCCTATTTCTGATAGCCAATGGGTTAGCCCTTTTCATGCGGTCCCAAAGAAGGCTGGCTTTACGGTGGTAGAAAATGAGAAAAAAGAGTTGGTACAAACAAGACTGCCTACCAAGGTTCGTGTTTGTATCGACTACAGGAAGTTGAATGCAGCTACCCGTAAAGACCACTTCCCGCTACCCTTCATCGACCAAATGCTTGAGCGTTTGGCTGGACATGAGTACTACTGCTTTCTAGATGGGTACTCGGGATACAATCAAATCCCCATTGCTGCAGAAGACCAGTAAAAGACGACGTTCACCTGCCCGTTCAGAATCTTTGCTTATCGACGCATGCCTTTTGGATTGTGCAATGCTCCTACAACGTTCCAACGATGCATGCTTAGTTTGTTCTCTGACATGGTGGAACGTTTTCTTGAGATTTTCATGGATGACTTCTCCATCTACGGAGATTCATTTGATCAGTTTCTTCATCACTTAGAGTTAGTGCTACAAAGATGCATTGAGAAGAACCTAACTCTAAACTGGGAAAAATGTCACTTTATGGTGAGACAGGGGATTGTCTTGGGCCATGAGATTTTGAGGAGAGGTATAGAAGTGGATAAGGCTAAGGTAGAAGTGATTGCTAAGCTTCCACCACCCAAAAGCATCAAGGATATTAGATCCTTTTTAGGGCATGCTGGGTTCTACCGACGGTTCATTATGGGCTTTAGCAAAATCGCGAGGCCCTTAACCAACCTGCTCGCTAAGGACGTGCCCTTTGATTTCAACGATGAATGTTTCAAGTCATGGGGGAAGCTTAAGCAAGAACTGATTTCTGCGCCTATCATTTCTGCTCCTAATTGGGCCCAGCCATTTGAAATCATGTGTGATGCATCTGATTTTGCTATTGGCGCTATTCTAGGACAGCGCATCGATAATAGGCAGCACGTGATCTACTATTCGAGTAGGACCTTGAATGACGCCCAACAGAACTATACAACGACTGAGAAGGAATTCTTGGCCATTGTCTTTGCGTTAGAAAAGTTCCGGCCTTACTTGTTAGGTTCAAAAACGGTGATTTTTACGGATCATTCGGCTCTGAAATACCTCATGACCAAGAAGGAAGCAAAAGCCCGACTGATTCGGTGGATCCTTTTGCTTCAAGAATTTGACTTAGAAATCTGAGATAAAAGAGGTATAGAAAATGTGGTTGCTGATCATCTCTCACGAATTCCGAATGCACCAACCATCCAAGCTCCGATCAACGAGGATTTCCCAGACGAGCACATCCTAGCCATTCTTAAGGAACCCTGATATGCTGACATCATTAATTACCTGGCCATGGGAAATTTACCCGCTGACTGGACAAAGCAAGACCAATACTGCTTCTTTGCCCAAGTACGGTACTTCTTTTGGGAAGAACCGTATCTTTTTAAGTATTGTCCCGACCAAATAATTAGACGATGCATACCCGAGGAGGAACAGAGGAGTGTGCTTAGCTTTTACCATGACCTTGCATACGGAGGACACTTCGGTCCCCGCAAGACTGCAGAGAAGGTTCTACAAAGTGGGTTCTACTGGCCCACTTTGTTCAAAGACTCATATCATTTTTACAAGTCATGCGTAAATTGTCAGAAAATTGGGAAAATTTCTAGAAGAGACATGATGCCCCTGAACCCGATCCTTGAAGTTAAAATTTTTGATGTTTGGGGTATCGATTTCATGGGGCCATTCCCCAATTCCTTCGGCAACCAGTTCATTCTGGTTGCTGTAGATTATGTCTCTAAGTGGGTAGAAGCTGTGCCAACTAAGACGAATGACAACAAAGTGGTTGTCAAATTTCTTAAAGATAACATCTTCTCCCGATTTGGCACCCCCAGAGCTATAATTAGTGACAATGGATCACATTTCTGCAACAGAGTTTTTGAAGCTCTGATGCGAAAATATTCCATCAATCACAAATTATCCACTCCATACCATCCCCAGACAAATGGGCAGGTAGAAGTCACCAATCGACAACTCAAGCTCATTCTAGAAAAGACTGTCAAACAAAACCGAAAGGATTGGTCGGTTAAGCTCAATGTTGCATTGTGGGCTTACCGCACTGCTTTTAAGACAGTGCTGGGGATGTCTCCTTATAGAATCGTGTTTGGCAAAGCCTGTCATCTGCCAGTAGAGTTAGAACACCGGGCCCTCTGGGCCATTAAGCAACTCAACTTTGATCTGACCAAGGCCGGTGAACTTAGGAGACTGCAGATTTCTGAATTAAAGGAGATACGGAATGAAGCCTATGAGAATGTCCGAATCTTCAAGAGCAGGACTAAACTTTTCCATGACCAAATCATAACCGGAAAAACTTTGCACCGGGAGATAGGGTTCTGCTATACAACTCTAGGCTTCATATTTTCGCGGGGAAGCTGAAAACTCGTTGGTCGGGACCATTCATTGTGCGCACTGTTTTTCCACACGGTGATGTACTTATTGCAGACCCTAAAGCCAACACGAAATTTAAAGTGAATGGGCAAAGACTGAAGCCCTTCTTGACCACTGAGCCTATGACTCCAGATGATAGTGTGTTAACTCTTTTTGCACCGTCATACACATAACCACAACAAACAAATAAAAAAAAAATTGTTTATATGCTTACCCCGTGTACATTCTTTTTTACATTTCTTTAGCCTATTCGCACTTGGCCGGCCCGAGTCCACGGAGACGGTGACATCATTTCTTCCCCCTATTTATTGCTTTTGCATTTCCATCTGCATTCATTAAGGATAATGCATTAGATAGGTGTGGGGGGGGTGCTAACACTTTTTCTTTTTCCTTTTATTCTTTCTCTTTCTTTCAAAAAAAAAAAAGAAAAAAAAAGAAAAAAGAAAAATCTCCAAATTGAAAAGAAATTTCATACTCTTTATAAAAATACCAAAAGATTGTAGGAATTACGGGAATCTTAGTAATAAATCTTTATTTATGCCTAAGTAAACAAGAAAGAATGGTTTGACTAAAAAGATAGGAGAGATAAGGAAAATAACTCATACCTTTTATTTAGTCTTAGTAGAATATGCATAATTCACACACACATGCTTGGGATTTAGAGACACGACTCTAAAAAGAAAAAAAAAGACTGGATAATTGTGCCTCAAGAAGAATGATCACTCACGCCCAAAAAAAAAATTAATATATAAATAAATCTTGATTTCGTGGCCTACTCCACTTGCATATTTGACCTGAAGGGTGTTTTTCCACCTGGTGCCCTAAGACCATCTGGTTTGGGAGTCATCGGTTTGATATGTGTTACATAAGTGAAGTAGAAAGCCTAATGGAACCAAGAATAATAAGTAAATATTAATAAAATTAAATGATATTCAAAGTTGAGTTGAAAAATCCCAAGCACCTCACACTTACTCATATGCATATCTATCTAAAGCAAAATAAAAGAATGAGTTAGAAGTATAAGATCCTTTCTAAATTTAAAAAAAAAAAACCATGGTTTCTTATTTTATGCAGGCTAAAGTATAAGAGGACTTATGAGGTTTAAACCTAATTCTTACATCATTCGGTCATTTTTACTTAGATGATTGAAAGTTCTTTTTCATAAAAAAAAATTTCTAACAACTAATTTCTTCTCTTTACTTATTGAATTTTGTGGGTGCAATCCGCTGAAAACCCTCAGGAGACAACACTCCTCCTCTAGGAGAAACCTAGAGGTTTAATGGCTTGTTGCACATGCTCAGTGCAATCGCGTCACCTGCGAAAGTGTTATAATAATTTTCTTATTTTTGTTTTGCTCGGGACGAGCAAAAAGATAAGTGTGGGGGTGTGATTAGTCTCTAATTTTGCATAATTTTCATCACATTCTCATATTTATTTCATGTAAAATTCTGCTAATAAAACCTTGCTTGCTTGATCCTAGGTCCATGGTGTGCAAATGAAGAAGAAGACCTAAATCACCATTTAATTGGTGATTAAAAGCCTACCAAGTAGCCATTGACTTTATATTGAAGATTTTGTCAGCCCAAGGCATCAAATCATAAATCCAGGAGGTCAGGTGGACAGAAGCCAGACTGGGCGACGCACTGCCCAAAACTGGACGCGCGCCGCCCTGCTTAGACCGCGGAAACGCGGCCCTGGCCGCGTTTTCGCGGCCCTTTGGGCGCGCGCGCTTGCGTTTTGGGCCACGTGCTGTTCACGTGGCCACCTTTGCCCTGGTGTCTATAAAAACCCCCAAGGGATCTTCAGTTAGAGCAAATCCAGAGTTAGAGCAAGTTATGTAGTTTTATTTTTAGTTTGTAGTTGTTGTTGTTATTCTTCTTCTAGTTCTAGCTTTAGCCATTAGAGTAAGAGAGAGAGAGAGAGTGTGTGTGTGTACAAGTTGTATTGGAAGGTGACAAGATAATACAAGTAATTACTTCTCTTTCTTCTTTCCATTTACTAGCTGTTTTCATTTGCTTTTACATTCTTACTTTAGTGTAACTCCTTCTCTTTATCTCTTTTCTTTTGTTGTTCTTTTCTTCACCATGTGTAACTAACTCCTCCATTGCATGGCTAACTAACTACTAACCAACTAATCTTTAACTACTTGATTGATAACCCGCATGAGTCAATAGTGTCAAACAAGCCTTATGCAAACGAGAGCTTTGGCATCTTAAGACGAGGGTTCTAACTCTAACTTACCTACAAGTATTTACCTTCTTATATTTCACACTTAAATGGTTTCTTTGATGATCTATGGGTTTTGTATTTTACTAGTTGTTGTAAGCTAGAGACTTTCCTTTTAATTTTGTCGATACCATTAGTGCACTCGTGTCTTCCCGTATTCTCGCCCTCTAATGGATCTTGATATGGGAATGTCTGAGTTTTTACCGTGTAAAGCAAAGTTATAGGAAGAACTTTCACTCGATTTCCGCGTGAATAGTTCATTACATAAGGGGTAAGCTTGCCTATGATCCATCGTGAGGCACATCTTCAAGAAGTTAGAGATTAGTGGGAGCAATTAGTAGAAAGTTAGCCATGCGTTTTTACCATTAAGAAAAACCCACTTTTACAAACCACCAAAACATTTTCCAACAATTCTTGAAACAACTTGTTTTCACTTTTCAATTCTTTATTTGGAAACAAAGAACATTCTCTTTTCTTGAACATAAAAGCCGCATCAAGCTTCCATCGCTCTCCCTCCTTGTGGATACGACCCGTATAGCCACTTCGCTACTACGGAAGAATCACAAAAGTAGTAACATCAACCGACACTTCTTTCTCTTATTTTAGTACTTGCTTTTTGTCGATCAACTCACAATCTTCACAAATTTTCCAAAATCAAAATTCCTATACTCCCTTTCTAGAACAATCATTTGAAGAAAAATCTGAGCTAGAAAAGAGCATAAAAATCTTACATAAGACCTCACAATAATTTAAAAAATCTTTTGCCCAGTCTATCGATAGGTTAGAAACATAACTGAGTCAATTGGCTAATGATCGGGGCAAAACCAACACTTGAAAATGTGTGTTTTATGAAATCAATAAAATTATATGTGTGCTAAGTTCCCTCGATACTTTCATTATAGCTTTGGCTTAACGGGTCGAATCCACAGGGATGGGAGGCGGTAGAAGCATTAACAGTCCGTTCACGTGTTATGTTAACAATTTCTTCTTTGTTAAAAGAATGAGAAAAAGATAAAAAAAGAAAATAAATCTTAAAGTGATAGTGGGAGAAGGCGATGAAAATGGAAATGTAAAAATAAAAGAGAAATAGTTTTGAAAACTAAAAGAAGATGAAACAAAGATGAGCTAAGAAGTTGATGAAAATAATAAAGAAAATGATAAAAAAAAAGTTTAAAATTGATTTTTAAAATGAGATAAAAGAAAACTCATAGCTACTAACTACTAATTGCTCCACTAACCATGCTAATCTCTTAGTGATAGTTACCTCGTATGGATCCTTTGCCATCACTAGTCCTTAGCTTCAAGGGACGATATAAAGCATGGCTTATAATATAGTTCTTTTACATTCAAACAACACATCCATAACACACAACAAGTTACAAGGTACTATTAAATCATCAAAATCGGTTAGAGGTGAGCATGAAATAAAGAAGACATTGCAAGTTTGCAAGTTAGTGGGTTAGATGTTAGAAATGTTAAAATGTTAGAATCCATCATCATGAGCCATCAATGGCTCTTGCAAGAGTAAGGCCTTGTAGAGGCAATTAGATTCATGTGGATTATCAAGTAAGTGGTTAGATGGTTAGTGGTTAGTAGTTAGATTACTATGATAAGAAAATTTAGCTAAACATCATGTAGAAGAAGGAGAAGATTACAATGGAGAAGAAAGGAGACACCTTTACATAGTTTGTCCCCATCTATTACATCAATCTCTCTCTCTCTTTCTCTCTCTAAATCTCTAGCCATAATACATGATCTAAAAATGAAATGAAAATCAAAAGAAAAGAAAAGAAAAGAAAAGAAGAACACCTACACTAACCTGCACTAAAAGGGAGAAAACCTAGCCTATTTTCAAATCTGCCTCGTTTCTGGCCAAACCCTGCAGTATTTATTGGCAAACGGAGACTCTGGAAGGCGAGACGAGGCCACGCATCGAAAATCAACGCATGGGCCCACCATATTGCCGAAACGTGGCATTTATCGTATTTTTGCGGCAAAATCAGGGACTTAGGTCCCTGGTTTTGGTGCGCGGATTCGTCTCGCTTCGGGGACCTGTCAGATATACTCAGATTTGGTTATTTCTGTCCAGATTCTTATCAGACACCCGCCAACATCTAGATTCAAAGTATCTTCTAGAAACTCTCTAACTTGGCCTCCAAAAAATTCAGATTTAATTACCCAAAAATGGGTTTAATAAAGCTCTTATTACTTCTTTACCCCTAGACTCTTGATTATCTGCAAAATAGATGAAAACACAGTTAGAAATGATATTTTATTTATAAATCGATAGGGAAATGTGATATAATAATGCAAAATTGTAAACTAATCACACCCTCACACTTATCTTTTTGCTTGTCACGAGCAAAACAAAAAAGAAAAACTATACTACAAATGTTATTACGCCACTTTCGCAGGTGACGTGATTGCACTGAGTGTATGCAACAAGCCGTTAAACCTCTAGGCTACCCGTAGAGGAGGAGCTTTGTCTCCTGAGAGTTTTCAGTGGATTTCACCCACAAAATTCAAAAAGAAAGTAGACAAATGTTAGTATTTTTAAAATGCATTTTGAAAGAGAGACAAGTTTTAGAAATATTTTTGAAGAAATATAAATGATCTAAGATCATAAGTTCATCAAAAATTATTCTTTCTTAAACTTAATCTATATGAAATATCTTATCATCAATTAAGGTAAAAATTCAAAATTGGATTGAATATTTTATCCTTCATAGAACCTTGATATTATGTACTTTGTGATAATGAAGATTTCTGGGATTTCAACTCTAACCATCAAGTCATTTATTTCTAGTTTACTCGGATAGTGAGCCTTTAACCAATGACTCCCAGACCAAACGGTCTTAAAGCACCAGATGAGAAAACATCCCTCAGATTTAATGACTCAAGTAAACAAAAGCACAAAACTAAAGGGGATTATTTGTTTCTTTTGACCACCGTTAGGCGTGAATAATCATGCTTGAGGCATAATTATCCAGCTTAATAAATGATTTGATTTTTTTCATATACAACATATATATTTTTTCTTTTTATTTATTTTTGCATTATGACATTTTAGGTTTTTGTTTCCATCCCAAAAATGTGTAAGTGTGAAGTGCATACTATCTAAGGTAAAAAATTTAAATAAAATTATCTCTCCAATTTATCTTACTTAGCCTATAATCTTAATTTATCTTACTTAGCCTATAATCTTAAACAAGATCTATTATTTAACTAGGTTTAAAATGTTATAATTAAGACTTCCTTAATTTCTAGGATCATCTTAATTTTCTTAAAAATAGATCAAAACTTTGTCACTTTTTCAAAATGTTTTTAAAGAAAGAGAAAAATCCAATACAAAAGGGAAAATTTCAAAAAATATCCTAAAAGAAGTGAAAAAGAAAGAAAATCTAAAAGACTCTATGTTAGTAAACCCTCCCCCACACTTAACTCATGCATTGTCCTCAATGCATCGTGAATGTATGTATGCATGAAACAAATAGAGAAGGAAGAAAAAATAACCTCAAGGTGGTGGTTTCAGTGGCGGTCTGATTGGTCTATGAAATGCGATCCAATCTAATTGTGTGGAGTTCGGAGGAACCCACCAGTAACCCTCTAATCTAACCCACTATAATAATATATGCATTTATGATTTTTATTAAGAATTTTACCTCATCTAATTTTCAAATTTTCAAAATAATTTCAGAGTTATTATTATCAGCACCCTTGTCCTAAAATGGAGTATGAAAAGATGGAATGATTGATTTGGACTCAGGAAGCACATAAACGACTACTGATTAAGAAATTTGACTTAAGTCAAGTAAAGGTTCTGGAGTCGAGATTGATTCAAGAAATGGGTCCAAATCAAGAAGTTAAAATTCTAATCCACATTCATTTCTCCGCAACAGAATGCGACTTTTTAAGATAGGTGATTCATGTTTAAGAATATCAAGCATGGGAATCAAATCCGACTCTAAAATGTTGCTCAAATTGGGTAGCAAAACAGGAGTCAATATTGAATCACGAATTTGAACTGGATCACAAATTTGAGGATTGAAGTCACATTCTTGTCTAAATTCAATTTCTTTGAAAGAAAAACTTGCCAATTTGTCAGTGGGACATCCAAAAGTATGAAATTGGTCAAGTTTAATTTGTTGATCATAAAAGATTGTGATTCAATTTCACTCTAGATTGGCACAGAATCTAATGTTGACTCGGGAATAGGATTGAAATAAGGAAAGCATATCGGAGTCAACGATAAATCAAAAAGTGGAACTGAATTACCAAGTTAAGATTCAAGATCATATTCATGCTCAAGTTCAATTTCAGGAAAAGGATAACATGCCAACATGTCAATGTAATTCTCAAAAGTCTGAGTTTGGTCAAGTTTAAATGAGTGTGCTAAAATTGAATCTTGGTTTCCAAAATAATAAGAATCCTGCGTCAGATCAATAGAGTTAGAGATATTTGGATTGGTCAAAAGTTGATAAGAGAGAGTTTCCTCATTCCTATAAATGTTGACCAATTGACTCATTTGTGTCTCCAACCTACTGATAGACTGAGCAGAAGATTTTTAAAATTGTAGCGCAGACTCCTGTAAGATTTCTATACTCTTTTCTAGATATGATGTTTCTTCAAGTGGATGCTCTAGAAAGGTAGTGTAGGAATTTTAGTTTCCAAAACAACAAGAGTCCTGAGTCAAATCGTAAGAGTTAGAGATATCTGAATTAGTCAAAGGTTGATAAGAGAGAGTTTCTTCATTCCTATAAATGTTAACCAATTAACTCAATTGTGTTTCCTACCTATCGATAGACAAAGAAGAAGATTTTTGAAATTGTAGCGCGGACTCCTGCAAGATTTCTATACTCTTTTCTAGATATGATTTTTCTTCAAGTTGATATTCCAGAAAGGGACTGTAAGAATCTTAGTTTTGAAAAATTGTGAAGAGTGTGAGTCCAACATGTTTTGAGATTGAAGCTCAAACTCATGAAAGTATTCTATACTCATTTTAAGGGCAGATGGTTATTCATTTTGAAAAGGTGAAATTGAGTATGAATCATGAAAATATTATGGAATTGGTGAATTGAGCTTCTTTTATTGGGACTCAAGCATGGCTTGTACAGCTTTTATATTTTTTCTAATTTAGATTTTTTTTCAATGGGTGGTTCAGGAAAAGAAGTATAGGAACAAAATTGGGAAATGAATATTGTAAAATTGTGATAATTATGGACAAGGTGGTTGCAAATTTGACTCGGGGAGGTGAATCCACTTTGACTCTCTGAAGAGTTAAAATTATTTTGAAAATTATAGTCAAGATTGGGGGTATGGGTTGTATTGATTCGGATAAGTCCAACTCAATGTATTTGGTTGGTTCATATTGTAAAAAGTCAGGTTGGGAGTATCCGGATCAAATGGGATCGATATGAAATATGAATTCATATTAGGATTGAAAAAATTGTTATTGTAGAATTCCATTTCACAAACAATCACAAACAAAAAAGAAAAAAGCAACAAAAAAAAAGAAAATCATAACCAAACCTATAATAGGGTTGACCTAGACCTAGACGACTCCTAACTGGCCGATTACCCAGGGGGGGTTGTTGTATGAATTCGACTACAACCTAATCAGCCAGGTAGGGATAAAATACGGTGGGAGGCATCCGTGCATAAGCAACGGGCCTTAATTACTCCAAACTATGGTATTTTCGAGGCGTAACCTCTTCATCCCAAACCTTAGACACCAATTTCACAAGAGTATGATTCAAACAAGTTCCACCCTTGGTCAATCTCTTAATAAGTCTGAGATGTCCCTAGGGGCCAACGTCTATCAATTTTTATTATGGTTTGGGTTGTGTGAGTGGAGAGGTGATTTTTGTGCTAAGGAAGGGCGATGAAATCTCCACCTTATCTTGTATTGGGTTATGCCCTTAATTTCAATTTGTGCAAGAGTGCAATATCGACAAGAATATAACACAAAGTGAGTAAATCACCCACGTGTTTGCTCTATGCTATATATAATACCATATGTACACCTCAAATGCCGTATTTTAGTTCTTTAATTATTACAGTATGAAGGCAATCAAAACAGATAATTAGCAGAAGAATACAACAATATATGCAACTTGCATATTCCCTGCAAAAGACAAAGTACAAGTGCCACAAAATTGTCGCATTTTCGCGGCTTTTCTTTGATTTCCACAACAATGTTTTAGAAGCAAGCTTTCTGTTTTCTAGAGCTGGAAGAGGCAAGCAAGAGTAGACTTCTATAATGTAAGATTTCTGTAAAAATTGCCCTGCACATCAAAACAGAGAAGAAAATGTTAACAAAAACGTGAGTTTAAACCATTCCCGTCCCTGACAACAATGCCAAAATTTGATCATGGAGAAACCAGCACTTGAAAATGTGTGTTTTATGAAATCAATGAAATTATGTGTGTGCTAATGTTCCCTCGATACTTCTGTTATAGCATTGGCTCAACGGGTCGAATCCACAGGGATGGGAGGCGATAGAAGCATTAACAGTCCGTTCGCATGTTATGTTAACAATTTCTTCTTTGTTAAAAGAATGAGAAAAGGATAAAGAATAGAAACGAAATATGAAAGTGATAGGTAGAGAAGGCGATGAAAATAGAAATGTGAAAATAAAAGAGAAATGGTTTTGAAAACTAAAAGAAAATGAAACAAAGATGAACTAAGAAGTTGGTGAAAACAATGAAGAAAATGATGAAAGAGTTTGAAATTAATTTTTAAAATAAGATAAAAGAAAACTCATGGCTACTAACTACTAATTGCTCCACTAGCTATGCTAACCTCTAGTGATAGTTGCCTCACATGGATCCTTGGCCATCTCTAGTTCTTGGCTTTAAGGGTTGATACAAAGTATGGCTCACAAGATAGTTCTTTTACATTCAAACAACACATCCATACCACACAACAAGTTACAAGTTACTATTAAATCATCAAAACTGGTTAGAAGTGAGCATAAAATAAAGAAGACATTGCAAGTTAGCAAGTTAGTGGGTTAGATGTTAGAAATATTAGAATGCTAGAATCCATCATCATGAGCCATAATTGGCTCTTGCAAGAGCATAGAGGCTATTAGATTCATGTGGATTGTCAAGTAAGTAGTTAGATGGTTAGTGGTTAGTAGTTAGATTGTCATGAGATGAAAATTTAGCATAGTATCATATAGAGATGGAGAAAATTACAATGGAGAAGAAAGGAAACACCTTTACATAGATTGTTACCATCTATTACATCAATCTTTCTCTTTCTCTCTCTGAATCTCTCAGCCCTAATACATGATCTAAAAATGAAATAAAAATATAAAAGAAAAGAAAAGAAAAGAAGAACACCTACACTAAGCTGCACTAAAAGAGATAAAAACCTAGCCTATTTCCCAATCTGCCTCATTTCTGGCCAAACCTTGCAGTATTTATAGGCAAACGAAGACTCTGGAAGGCGAAACGAGGCTACGCGTCGAAAATTGAAGCGTGGGCCCACCATATTTCCATAAAAACGTGGCATTTGCCGCGTTTTCGCGGCAAAACCAGTGACTTAGGTCCCTAATTTTGGTGTGCGGATTCATCTCGCTTTGGGGACCTGTCAGATATGCTCAGATTCGATTATTTCTATCCAGATTCTTATCAGACACCCGCCAACGTCTAGATTTAATGTATCTTCAAGAAACTCTCTAGCTTGGCCTCTAAGAAATCTGGATTTAATTACCCGAAAATGGGTTTAATTAAGCTCTTATTACTTCTTTGCCCCTGACTCTTAATTATCTGCAAAATAGACTAAAACACAGTTAGAAATGATATTTTATTCATAAATTGATAAGAAAATTTGATATAATAATGCAAAATTGCAGACTAATCAGTTAACATTCACAAGAATGAAAAAACTCACTCTTATCAACTTTTGACCAATCCAGATATCTCTAACTCTATCGATCTAGATCAGAAATTATGTTGTTTTAGAAAACAAGATTCAATTTCAACACACCCATTAGAACTTGACCAAAATTTTGAGAACCATGTTGATATTTTAGCAAGTTATTCTTTTTTTAAATTGAACTTGAGCATGAATATGATCCTGAACCACAACTTGGTAATTCAGTTCCACTTTTTGGTTCAAAATTGACTCCGATATCTTTACCTTACTTCAATATTTTTCCTGAGTCAACATTGGATCTTGTGCCAATCCATCTGAAATTGAATCACCAATCTTTTATGATCAACAAATTGAACTTGACCAATTTCATACTTTTGAACGTCCCATCGACAAATTGGCAAGTTTTCCTTTCAAAGAAATTGAACTTAGACTGGAATGTGACTTCGATCCTCAAATTTATGATCTAGTTAAAATTTCTAGATCAATATTTACACCTATTTTGCTACCCAATTTGAGCAACATTTTAAAGTCAGTTTTGATTCTCATACCTGCCATTCTTGAACTGAATCACCTATCTTAGAAAGTCACATTCCGTTGTGGGGAAATGAATGTGGATTAGAATTTTAACTTCTTGATTTGGACCCACTTCCTGAACCAATCTCGACTCCAGAAGCTTTACTTGACTTAAGTTAAATTCTTGAGTCAGTAGTCGTTCTTGAGCTTCCTGAGTCCAAATCAATCGTTCCATCTTTTTATACTCCATTTTGGGACAAGTGTGTTGACAATAATGACTCCGAAATTATTTTGAAAATTTGAAAATTTGATGGGGTAAAATTCTTAATAAAAATCAACATATATATACATATATCATTTTAGTGGGTTGCATTATAGAGGTCTCTGATGGGTTCCTCAGAACTCCATGCAAATTGGATTGGGCCGTATTTCGTAGACCAATCAGACCCCCACCAGAACTACCACCTTGAGGTGATTTTTCCTTCCCTCTCTATTTATTTCATGCATGCATACTTCCACGATGCATTGAGGATAATGTATGAAATAAGGGTGGGGGAGGGTTTACTAACATAGAGTTTTTTAGATCTTCTTTCTTTTTTACTTCTTTTAGGATATTTTTAGAATTTTTCCTTCGTATAGGATTTTTCTCTTTCTTTAAAAACTTTCTAAAATAAGAGACAAAATTTTGATCTATTTTTAAGAAAATTAAGATGATCTTAGAAATTAAGGAAGCCTTAATTTATGACATCTTAAAACTTGTTGATATAATAGATCTTTTTTAAAATTATAGGTTAAGTAAGATAAATTGGAGAGATAATTTTATCTTAAATTTTTACCTTAGATAGTATGCACTTCACACTTACACATTTTTGGGATGAAAACAAAGACCTAAAATGTCATAAAATAAAAATAAATAAAGAGAAAAAATATATGTTATATTTGAAGGAAGAAAAATCACTTATTAAGCTGTATAACTATGCCTCAAGAAGCATGATTATTCACGCCTAACGGTGGTCATAAGAAATAAATAATCCCCTTAGTTTTATGGCCTTGTTTACTTTAGTCCTTAAATCCGAGGGATGTTTTCTCATCGGATGCTCTAAGACCATCTGGTTCGGGAGTCATCAGTTAAAGGCTCACTATCCGGGTAAACTAGAAAGCCTAAGAAAACTAAGGGAAGAAAAATATGTGTGTGTGTATATAAATAGCTTGATGGTTGGAGTTGAAATCCCAGAAATCTTCAAGTTCACAAGTGCATATTATCTAGGTTTTATGAAGGATAAAATATTCAATCCAATTTTGAATTCTTACCTTAATTGATGACAAGATCTTACATATAGACTAAGTTTAAAGAAGAATAATTTTGGTGGACTTATGATCTTAGATCGCTTATACTTTTGCAAAAATATTTTGAAAACTTGTTTCTCTTTCAAAATGCGTTTTAAAAACACTAACATTTGTTTTCTCTCTTTATAGATTTTGTAGGTGCAATCTGCTGAAAACCCTCAAGAGACAAAATTCCTCCTCTAGGGGTAACCTAGAGGTTTAGCGGCTTGTTACACACGCTCAGTGCAATCACGTCATCTGCAAAAGTGACGTAATAACATTTGTAGTATAGTTTTTCTTTTTTGTTTTGCTCGGGACAAGCAAAAAGATAAGTGTGGGGGTGTGATTAGTCTACAATTCTGCATTATTATATGGCATTTCCTTATCGATTTATGAATAAAATATCATTTCTAATTGTGTTTTGGTCTATTTTACAGATAATCAAGAGTCTAGGGGCAAATGAGTAATAAGAGCTTAATTATATCCATTTTCGGGTAATTAAATCTGGATTTCTTGGAGGCCAAGTTATAGAGTTTTTAGAAAATATATTGAATCTAGACATTGGTGGGTGTCTTACAAAAATCTGGACGTCAATAACTAAATCTAAGAATATCTGGCAGGTCCCCGAAGTGAGACGAATTCGCGCACCAAAACCAAGGACCTAAGTCCTTGGTATTGCCGCAAAAACGCGGCAAATGCCGCATTTATGTGGCAAGATGGTGGGCCTACGTGTCGATTTTCAACGCGTGACCTCGTGTCGCCTTCCAGATTCTTTGTTTGCCTATAAATACTGCTGGGTTTGGCCAGAAACAAAGGAGATTGAATAATAGACTAGGTTTTTTCTCTTTTAGTATAGGTTAGTGTAGGTGTTCCTTTCTTTTCTTTTATATTTTTATTTCATTTTTAGATCATTTATTAGGGCTGAGAGATTCTGAGAGAGAAAGAGAGGGATTGATATAATAGATGGTGACAATCTATGTAAAGGTGTCTCCCTTCTTCTCCATTGTAATCTTCTCCATCTTCTACATGATGCTTAACTAATTTGTCTTCTCATGACAATCTAACTACTAACCACTAATCATCTAACCTCTTACTTAATAATCCACATGAATATAATAGCCTCTACAAGGCCTTGCTCTTGCAAGAGCTATTGATAGCTCATGGTGATGGATTCTAACATTCTAATGTTTCTAACATCTAACCTACTAACTTGCTAACTTGCAATGTCCCCTTTATTTCATACTCACTTCTAACCAGTTTTGATGATTTAATAGTAGCTTGCAACTTATTGTGTGGTATGAATGTATTGTTTGAATGTAAAAGAACAATCTTATGTGCCATGCTCTGAATCGTCTCTTGAAGCCAAGGACTAGTGATGGCCAAGGATCCATGTGAGGCAACTATCACTAAGAGATTAACATAGTTAGTGGAGAAATTAGCAGTTAGTAGCCATGAGTTTTCTTTTATCTTATTTTAAAAATCAATTTTAAAATGTATGAGAAAGCATGATGTGTGTATGAGAAAGCATGATGTGTGTGCGAAACATGTGGTGGTGGTTTCCTTTGAATATGTCTCTTTGAAGATATTGATTCTAATCTAGTCTTATCAAACTCACATTTCTTCAATTATTACTCAAAGTTTTGATTTTATTTTTTACCAAAGAAATCATTAATAATAGGAACTTAGCTTTATAATAAATTTTACAAGCATCAAAATTTTTTTAGTATCTTGGAGAGAAATAGATAATTTTTCTTTTTCTTTTGAAACTATATTTAATTGATTTTGTAAAAGCTTATTTTCCTTCTTTATATTCAAATATTATTTTTAAAGAAAATCATAGTAATTTGAAAGTTTTTCAAAAGTTTCTCTTAATTCATCCATGATCGAATCAGATTCATCATTCCGAAAATACCTTAGGTGTGTTGTCATTTGTCATGAAACACACATTTGCTGTATTAATATTCTCCTCGGATTCACTTTCTGAATCCCATATTGCCTTCAATGACTTCTTCTTTAAAGCTTGTTTGAGGTAGATGTCTTGCTCTTCATTTTTAGGTAATCGACAATGAGGCAGACCAGTTTCTTACACTTGTAGGAGGGCCCCATATCATTACGTCTTCATTCCTTCCTTCCTTGCCATCTTCCTCTTCTATTTTTGAACCTTCCCTTGTGAGACATCCTCCTCACATTCTTCACGAGGAGAGAGAGTTCTCCATCATCTTTCTGTTCATCTTCTGCATCATCATCAGAGATGGTAGGAGTAATCTTGAAAGCAATATTCTTCTTTTGTGAAGCTTTTTCTTCTCTTATTTTTCTCTTCATCTCATGGGTCTTCATGTAATATACCTAGTTAGTAATACTATATTTTAATTTTCTAAATATTTATCTTGTTATAAATTTTTTTAGTTATTTATCGTTATTAATTTACTTGGTTTATGATTATTATTATATTAAATATACTAATTATTTTTAAATATTAAATGTTGATTTAATTTATTTATTATTAGTATTATTACTATTACTATTATTATTATTGCCATCATTGTCATTGATAATTATTACCATAATTATTGCTAACTATTACTGTTATTAATTAGTATTATTATAATTATTGTTATGATTATTATAGTTATTATTCTTAATAATTATTATTTAATTTATTGTGGCTAATATTTTATTATTATATTTATTAATTATTAATGTTATTTTAATATTCTGTATGTATTATTGTTATCCTCTTTTTGTTTCTTGATTCTTATTCAAACCCATCACCATTTATCTAAAACCATTACCATTTATCTAAACCCTTATCCAATAAGCCTGCATCCATTAAACCTAAAGCCGTAACCAAATTTTTATCATATCTATTAAATCCCAAACAAAATCTTATCTATTTAATTTAAATCCTAAACTAACCAAATCCTAAACTAACAATCAAAATCATATTTAATCCTTACAACTAAATCCTATCTTAAACAACTAATCCAAAATCCTAACAACAAATCCATCCTAATCTTAACTATTTCAAATCCTAACTAATATATATCGTAATCCCAGCTAATATATAATTCAAATCCTATCTATTAAATCCAAACCCAGCCAATAATCCCATCTATTAAAATCGAATCCTAATTAAATCCCAAATCCTAATTAATTATCCTATCTAATCTCAACCTCCAACCTACCCAATAGCTTACCCTATATAAGAATCTTCTAATCTATCTTATTCCCTAACCTAAACCATAACCGTCCTTTCCTCTCTCCCCAAGCCCGAGCCATGCCCCACAGCCGCCTCTTCCCTTCCTCCTTCCCCCATCAACAATTGCAACCCCTCGCTAAGCCACGCATCCTCCACAGCCTCCGCCCCTCTGCCGGATCCTCTGTCAGTGCGCCGCAAGTCACCCTGTTGCGTGAGTAATTTTCACTCTCTTTCTATTTCTTTCCCTTTTCATATATTAAATAATGAGTGTGTTTTTACATAATTGTATGTGTTATATTACATAGGTAGTGTAGTAATTATTTGTAGGTATTTATATGTGTGCATGGACTTAGATGGGTGCGTGAGTATGGATGAGTAGGTTATGGACATGTATGTATGTATGTGTGGGTACGTATATCTAATGTTTATACTCGTATATAGGTATTTATGTGTGGGTATATGTGTATGTATGCATGATTATAATGTATTATGTTTGTTTATACCCGTATATGTATTTGTATGTGGTTGTACCCGTGGGTATATGCACGTGTGGCATGCTTGTGTGGGTACATGTGTGAGTGTATTCGTTGTGTGTATTGATTTCTCTTCCTCTCTGTGTGTTTGGTGGTGAGTTACAGCGTTTCGGACTTGCTCGGACGATCCGAACTCGGAACAAGAGATTTAGATTTGTACCCATTCTAGACCTGATATACAGCCGATTTGAAGAGCGATTCATGGGATATTCTGTAGATCAGTACCGATTCGTTCAGTGAAGAACAGATGGTGATTCGGTTTTGAAACCGCGTCATTTCATTTGAGTGTTTGCTTTTGTCTTTTTCCTTATTTATCATTGTCAATAAGTACTTGTGTTTACTTTTATCATTTCATGCGACTGTCTGAGATATTTTACTAGTATTATCACTTGTATCACTTTATGAGACATTAGTGATTGTTCACCTTATTTGTATAGTTGATATGAGGTTGTATAAGTATCATTTCATGTGTTGGTAATCGCCATTGTTGGCGTAGACCAGGTATTGATATACCATAGATGGGACTTGATCTTGTAACTGACCTAGTTATGATAAATCTTAGTATATAAATATATTGATCTTGAGGCTGATTGATTCATGACGGAGGTTAGAGATTCATATTTTATGTATAGTATTTATCGGATAAATTTTTTGGTGACTATTCTGACTAGAACTCTTTTGGATATTGTGGATGTGTTAGATTTGGCGTTGCCTTATCGACAGACTATTTTACCGATACATAGATATGTGTGAATATGATACCCTAGACGCCGATGTATGTGATGAGACTGACTTTTGGATTGTTTGGAGCTATTATTTCTGAATTTTCGCATTGATAAGTTTGACTGATGTATTGATGACCTTATTGACATTGATTACTAGATATAGAGGTGATCTAGGTTTTGTGTCAGTTGAGGATGTTACACTTCTTAGTTACGATCTTATTGGATTGGATTGGATATCGATAATTAAATATATAGGAGATCTTTATTAATAGAATGAAATCTTAGACTTGAACCTATCAGTAGACTCGACTGGAATGGAATTGACTTGAAGGTTGAGGAGTGGACATAGCTTGGGTTGACCTGGCCTGGTGGATATATATATATATATATATATATATATATATATATATATAGTTACTTGAGTTTTGAGATCTTTTTTTTGACCTTGATAGAAGTGAGAGTGTATGATGATCTTGATCGGATTAGAGTGTAAGGATTTGATTAGATGTATCAGAACATGTAGTATTGCAGTTATTGAGATTTAGATATATCGATGACTTGAGGATTAGAGTAGATTGATAGGATGAGAAAACTGGTTATTGATTTATTAAACTTGTGGGTTACTATACCGGATTACTTTGACATGGATGGATACTTGATGTTCATGGTAATTGTATTGGGACTATTGGTTGATGGATTGGTTACTATTGTATCCTAATGCAGATGGACGAGATATTGATCAATTCTTGATGAGACTGTCCATTGAACAGTATTTGGATTTGTTATTATATTAATTCATACTATTGAAAGTTACTGAGAAAATATCGTCAGACCGTAACATATGCATTGTTCCATTATTCTACTGTTTACATGGTAATGTTGTCCATATTGTTATTGTTACATCATTGATATTATTACTGTCATCGTATCGTCCTAGTAATCAAAATAACATGGATATTGATTGTTATAAAATAATAATGTAAATGGATAACTTACACTGAGATTGGGAAAATTGATGGAGGAGACAACGTCTGTATTTTGGGTGGACCTAGGATACAGGTTGCGCAGCCGAGATACAGTTCCATTGCAAGGTTCCGGGGGATGACTGACATATCATTTTGTTCATATTGTTATTGTTATTGACATAATGTTATTATTATTGACTACCTAGCGGTAGGACCTGGTTCAGCGCCAGGTGATTGGGCCGTGGTTTTGGGTACGGAACACACCTAAAGCATAGACAATGTCTCCAACTGATCAGTTTCAATAATTTAGGACTTCCATTGACACGTGTGATAGGTGTAGTATGGGATGCGTCTATTACATGTGGCAGTTGGTGTTTGCTGACATAATTAATAATGATAAACTGTTATAATGTGTTGTGACTAACCGTAATCACCTGACTGTGCATATATATAACTATGATAGACATATGATTGTATACATGTTGGATTGTATACCAGACTAGTGGCATATGTTAGGTTATACATCTTGACATTAGCTGTTTGCTTTTATCATGATATCAGTTATATATCGTTCATAGCTTTGTCCTTGATATTGATTATTCTTGTTATCTTTTATTTAAGTTTGTCATGTTGTTACTGCTTACATTGTTATTACGCACGAGCACCTTCCCCTTACACACACACTCATTAGGTCGCTTCTGACGACCCTAGATTCGCATGTCCAGATACTAAATATTTTATTCTCTTGTTCGTTTTGCGAGGAGCTGGAGTTTCTCTCTTTTGATTCTGGTATTCTTGCCTCTTTTTATTACTATTTTTGTACTTTTCTTGATTCATGTATATCAGATTCGGTCTTTATTCCAGTTCTTTTTATACGATATCATGCGTGGATGCTTATATGTGATATTACAGTGATCGTTGATTTATTATGGTTTAGATTTATAGCTTATTCAAGTTACTTTATACTTAGCGTGCATACGTGGGGTATTTTTCTCGCGTATATATACATTGCTGACTCTTGTCGTGACTCCGTTTTCACGTATTTTGGGAAGCGGGGCGTGACAGGATTGATTGAGAAATGAAAGTGAAAGGATTACCGTGTAGCTTTGGGCTAATGGGTCGTGTCCACGAGGAGGAATGCGATAGAAGCTTTTCGGTGCTTTCGTTAAGTAACAAAGAATGAAGTTTTGTTTTTTTAGTTGAAAAGAAAATGGAGAGAAAGAAAGTGATTAAAAGAAAAACTTAAAAATTAGAGAAGGCTTTGGAAAAGGTAATCTTTAAAAATGATGAAGATTGTTTGGTTGTTTTTTTATATAGGAAAAGATCTGGACTCACTAATTTTTTACTTAACTACTTATCTCAAGAACATTTTTAATGCATCTCTTTTATCATAGGCAAAAAACTTAATTTCTTTTAGTGTTCAAGTAAAACAAATGACATGATTTTGGATCAAATCTTGAGGTCTTTCTTAACACAACATTAAAAATAGAATGTTAAACCATCAAGCGCGAAGAAGCAAGTATGGAATAAAAACGGTTTGAAAATATTTGTGCTTTGAAAGTTCAAGTTTTAAAAGAAGAGCATCATCATGAGCTTTCAAGAATAAAGTTTAACCTTAGGCATTATGATTCAAGAGAGTTCTTTCATAAAATTCAATCGAGAGAGAGGAGGTAGAAAAGATTAATTACTGAGCCCAGAAAATGATTTAGCTACTCATTATGAACTGAAAATAAATAAGAGAATGACAATTAAACATAAACATACCGAATTCGAGTTGAGTTGAATAAGCAATTAGAAGCTCCTTTGATTGTCACTTCAAAGACGAATTACACACTCAATTTCACTCTTCTCTCTTTGCTGGTCTAAATTGAAAAAAATAAAGAGGAGATACAACTTCTCCAAGCTATCTAATAATGCTCCTAAAATCCTAAAAATGAACAAGAAATTTAATCCTAGTCTTCAGTCATTTTTCAGTACAAAACCCTGCCTTTTATAGGCAAAAACCCAAAGGGAAAAGAGTGAGGAGATAAGGGGAGCAAACGCTCCACTTATCTCCACCAATAAGCCGCGGATCCGCGGCCAGGTTGTGGGCATTTGGCCACATCCTGGTGGAGATCTTTATGGTGCGGGATTTGACTCCCTTTTGTCCGGCTGGATTTGCTGTTTAACTCTGATTCTGATCTGATCATTGGTGATTCTCAAGCTAACTAAATTGGATTTTTATAAAACCAAATTAACTGGTTTTCAACCTCTCTGATCTGCCATGATCTGTCCTGATCTTTTGATTTTTAATTAAATCAGAATTTACTGGGCTTTTAGGCTTGTTTATCTTCCCTTTTCTTTAGCAATGGGCCTGTACTTTATAGAGAAAAATAAGACTTATTAATAGGATTTATAGATAATAAATATGATAATATGACAATATATATGCAATATATGTGACCGATCACACCCCCACACTTATATTTTGATCGCCCTCGAGCAAAATATCAAAACTAATCCTAATCAATTATTACACCACTTTCGCAGGTCACTCGATTGCACTGAGTATGTGCAATAAGCCGTTAAACCTCTAGGTTACCCCTAGAGGACGAGTTTTGTCTCATGAGGGTTTTCAGTGGATTCCACCCACAAAATCTATAAAGAAAGAGAAAAAATGTTAGTATTTTTGAAAAGCATTTTGAAAAGAAAGAAAATATTTGAAGTATATTTGTAATAGTTCAAGTAATTTATAAGTTATAGGAATATCGAACTTTTCATTCCTAAACTTAGTCTATATTCAAAAACATGTCATCAATTAAAGTAAAGAGTTAAATTGTATTTTTCATCTTGTCTATTACTTTACTCTGAGTCATATGCACCTTCGTGACCGTGAAGTTTGACTAAGGGTTCTTTAACATTAACTCCTATGCTTTATTTATATTTATTTTTGGTGGTATTTATTCCTCAATTCCATTAGGCTTTCTAATCTTCCTATGTAACGAACCTTTAGTCGGTGACACCCAAACTGGACAGTCTTAGGACACCAAGTGAGAAAACACCCCTAAGGACTTAAACACTCGAGCAGACAAGGCCACGAAACCAAAGGTTTTTATTTATAAAATGTTCCCCTTTTAGGCCTGAATACTTATGCTTCATGAGGCACAGATACCCAGCTTAATCAGAAGATTTATATATATATATTTTTTCAAACTTATCTAATTATCTTTTGCATAAATACCAAGGCGTTCATAGGCCAAAGCACCTAGCTAATCAATAATTTGATTTGTTTATTTTTCATAGATATACATATATATTTTTTTCTTTTTTTTCTTTTATAAGGCATAAGAGTCTTTGTTTTTGAACCCTAAGTGTGTAAGTGTATAAAGTGTGCATATTTTATCAAGGTAAAGATCAAGACTAAATTATTTTCACAAATTTTCTTCCTAACCCCAAAAATCAAACAAGTCATATTATTTTGACCAAGTGTAAGAAATCCTAATTATGATTTTCCTATTCCTTAAAATTGACTTAATTTCTTACAAAAAAAATATCAAAATATTGTTCTTACGTTTCAAAAAGTTTTTATATATATTTATATATATATATATATGTTTTCTTCTCTCTTTTTTTTTGTTATATTAGTCATGTTAGAGCCCTCCCCCACACTTATCTCATGTATTGTCCCCAATGTATGAAAGAAATGTGTAGATGCATGAAATGAAATGTAAAAGAGGTACATATATTATACAAAAATATGTACAACATCAAGTTTCTCCCACACCTAGATCTTTTTCGGTCTCATCCCTCTAGCTCTCTTCCCATCATTCCAATAGGTCCTCTTTATAGGGCATAGTGGGGAGGCCAATTTTTTGTCATTTTAGCTCTCTTCCTCTCCAGTCTCATCTTCTTTAGGTTTTTCTTCCTCATATTTCTACATTCATTATTCAAAAATTGATCTTCACCACACTTCTCAGTTGGAACTTCCTCACTATGAATGCCTAGGAATTCTGACTCAGTTTTATATCTCCTCAAAGCTTAGGTCAACACTTTTCCCTGGAGATGTGTAATTAATTAAAATATCCCTAGTTGGTTCATCCAAACACGTAAGTTCTTCTTCGAAGAGGTTTTCAAAGAGTGGGTCAATCGAAGTTTTTTGAATTATATTCTCATACGATATATTATTGGTTGGCTCAGCGAAAGTAAAGATTTCAAATCAAATTTCCTTTTTTTAAAGGGGACTCTAAAATTAGGATCTCTGACATATGCCTTATCATCAAGATAATCGCATTCATTCTTAAATAATTCATCAAAAAATAGAGACTCATTCTCTATACCTTCACTTTCTTTATCACAATTATTTTTAACAAAGTTTACCTCAAATTTTTGGTCTCTTTTCTTTTCTAGGTTGAAGACATTGACTTCTCTAGTCATGTCCCCAAAGGTTAATCTCATAGACCCATTCCTACAATTAATAATAGCATTGGCAGTAGCAAGGAATGGGCGCCCTAGGATAACATGAGTTTGAGCCCTAGGATTGGACACAGGTTGTGTCTCAAGAACTATGAAATCAACTGGGTAGACAAACTCCCGACCCAGATAACGACATCATTAATTTCTCCCTTTGGAACTTTCACAGAATGGTCAGCCAGTTGGATTGTGACTCAAGTTGGACTAAGATCGCCCAACCCGAGTTGTTGATAAACGGAGAATGGAAGCAGGTTGATACTCGCTCTCAAGTCAAGAAGTGCATGACTAATCTCGACTTGTCCTATAGTGCAGGCAATGGTGGGACAACCCGGATCCTTGTACTTGACAGGGATCAGACCCGACAGTAGCTCATTAATGATAGTGGCTAAGAAGACTTTCTTGGGTACATTAGTCTTTATCTTCTTGGTGCACATGTCCTTAAGAAATTTTGCATAGGATGAGACTTGTTGGATGGCATCAAGGAGTGGCACATTTAACTTCACTTGGTTGAAGATCTCAATTATTTTACCCATGTGTGGATTCTGCTTGTTGTTCTTTAGCCTATTAGGAAATGGTACTATAGGCTTGTACACCTGACTGGTTGACTTATCTGTTTCAGATTCGTCAGATTTGAAAGGATTGAGACTAGATGAGGTGGATGCTAGAGTGTGATTGTGCTTACTGGGATTAGGTGGTGTTGACACTTGGTTATCAACTTCTTTTCTGACCTCAATGTATGAACAACATTACATTGATTCAATGATTGATCCTCAACCAAATGAGCTTGTTGAGAATTCCTAGGATTCATAATTGGTTGACTAGGTAAGGTACCCTTTTGCCTCTCATATTGTGGATTGGCTAACTGGCTCATTTAACCCTCTAGCCTCTGTATTATTTGCATGAGGGAATCTTGGTTCTTCATGTACTTTTCTATATTTCTCTCAAAATCAGTCATTCTCCTTCCAAGTTAAGGATTCTAAAAGGAAGATGGTGGAGCTTGGTTAGGAAAATTTTGTTGATAATTTGAAAAATTGTTGGGAGAATTGTGAGGGTAATTTGGAAAGTTGGGTTGATGATTAGATGAATTATTAGGATGATAGAAGTGGCTTACTTGGTTCGACCATGGGTGGTCATTGTTGTGTTGGCTCCATGAGAAATTTGGGTGATTTCTCCAGCCAAGAATGTACGTTGGAGCGTAAGGATCATTATTCGGCCTTGAAAAGGCCGCATTCATCGGTTCTGGAAAGTGTTGTTGAGCTTGAAACATAGGACACTCCTCAAACACATGATTCATAGCCTGATAGTAAATACAACCCAGAGTTGAAAATTGGTTTGGGCTGACTTGATTGACTGGACTTGGTTTCTTAGTTTTCAAAGCTTCCAGTCTTCTTGCTAGTTTAGCTAACTTAGCCTCGTTAGCTATGAATGATTCAATTGAATGGAGACCTCCTTTTGAAGAGATGGAGTTTGGATTCCTAGAGCTTTCACTAGTAGGTTCCCATTGGATGGTCTTTTCAGCTAGATTCTCATATAAATCTCATCCTTCATGCTTATCCTTCAGCAAGAATCCCCTTGGCACATGCTTCTAAAAGGGTCTTGGTTGAGTAGTCTAAACCGTCATAAAGAATTTGGCATTGTCGCCATTTCTTTATTCCATGATGAGAAAATTGGACAAGAAGGTCTTTGAAGCGTTCAAAGTACCTCCAAAACGGTTCACTAGGTTCTTACTTGAATTGCATGATGTTTTTCCTAATGAGAGTGGTCTTATGAATTGGATAGAATTTCTTCAAGAAGACTTTGATGGAACCATCCCAGGATGTGATAGAGCCAGCCGCTAAGCTGTAGAGCCATTTCTTGGCTAAGTCCTTAAGAGCAAATGGGACAAATCATAACCTAATAGCATCATCTATAAGGTGTAGGATTTTCATCATTAAGCATACTTCCTCAAATTCTCTTATGAAGAAATAAGCATCTTCGGACTCTAAGCCATGAAACTTAGGGAGTGTGTTGATGAACTGAGGGTTAAGCTCAAAGTTGTGTTCACCAACCGATGGAAGTTGGATGCAGGATGGAAGTGAGATTCTAATGGGATAGAACCTATCCTGCAAAGATGTCGGTTGAGCCATAACCGAATCTGGTCTTTGTTCGAACTTAGGTGGTGATGTGCTTCTAGTCAACCTAGATAAATTAGGGTCTCTTGACCACACTTGCATACACAAACACAATCACAAACAAGTTCATCAATAGTCAAGAAGAAAAAACAACCAAGCCTAGTCTAAGGTAACCTTGACCTAGACAACTCCTAACTGGTTGATTGTTCACAAGAGCTATAATGTAGACTTTGACCACAAGCTAATTAGCCAGGTCAGGGCAAGATTGGTAGGAGGTATCCGTACAAAAGCGACGGGCCTAATTAAGCCAAACCACCAGCCTTCGGGGTTTCGCCCCTCAATCCCTTTCCTAGACGCTGATTTGGCAGGAGTCAAATTCTAACACCTTCCCCATTAGGATAATCTCCTAGTAAGTTCGAGATGTCCCTAAAGCCAACGTCTATCAGATTTTACTTAGGCTTAGGTTGGGCGTGCTTGGAGATAGTTTGTGGGCTAAGGAAGGGTAATGACTTTCCCACCTTATCTTGATTTGGGTTTTGCCCTTAGAATTGATTGTGCAGAGTGTGCAAGATATAGAAAAGTAACATTCAAAAGCAAATATCACGCAAGAATGTTTCCCAAACTATATGCTATGCATACGTACCTTGTCTCCAGCTATCTTCAACAGTAATTGTAAATGAAACGTAATTAGACAAATGCCTAGAATATAAGTCTAAACATTTTTTAGGCAACTAACAATCACTCAAATTGCTGTTGGAGTAAAAACAGGGAGTGTGTATATCAAATATAGCAAGAATAATATACAAAAACTGTATTTTTGTAAAGCGGTATGTCCTGCAAAAATAAATATAAGAATACACGTATAAATGCAAGAATCATCAAAATTAGGTTATACAAATACATGTAATGAGTACACATGAGCAATAAAGCACCCAAACATAAGAATCAAGTGTAGCTCACTAATTGTATAGGTATAAACACGAATTTTAATAAAAGTTATATCTAAATATGTAATCAAAATATGAAGCATAGAAACACCAAAATATGGTTGCGAAATTATTAGAGTAAATGCAAGTGTCATTAGAACTAGGATCTACACATAATTAAACAATAGTGAGAACACAAAAATATAAATCCATATAAACATGGGTGTATCTCAAATACTACGTATGTATATCATAAGTCTAATAATCATTGCATTTAATCCTAATGAGTATGAAAATCATGACATGCTAAAAATTATCAATCTATGAAAGCATATAAACATAAATATAACATGAAGAATAGAGATAGTTACCAAACGGACGAATTAGTCTCTATGTCTCCAAAAACTTGGTGGTCCTCCACCAAACTTCCTTGATAGTGATGGATCCCATGTTGTATTCATTTGAGCTCAAATGCATCCACCACTAAGGCACCAATACTCTCACGTCTTGTGAGAACCCACACTTACATCAAATGCAGTAGGAGTAGATTTTGGTATCCAAAATTTCTTGGATCCTCCGGGGTTAGCACCTTTCCTAATCTAAACATTTTTGCTTGTAAAATTTAAAACATTTATCCTATCATAATAAAATTTTACAAGGTGGCCCTTACGACTACAATGTGTACAAGTTTACACTCTAGCATAAAAAAGAATCATGTGCTTGAGGATGATGAGCATGTGTATGCTGTGGGGGGTGTGCATGCATATGTGGAATATATCTCTTTCGAAATATTGATTCCAATCTTGTGTGGTTCATGGGACATTGGTTCAAAGTGGAGCCCAAACAATCAACACTCTTCTTCAAAGTATGTATATCATCATCAATAGTAGAAGAAGTAGAGAATGGAAGAGAAACCAATTTCTTATAGCTAGGAGGTAAAACATGAGAAGCATGACAAGAATGTGAAGCAAAATTATTTTTTAAAGAAACATTTTCTTTTAAAACTAAGTCCAATTCTTTTTAAATCAAATAAATTTTGTTTTTCAAAGAATCATTTTCTTTTTAAACTAAATCAACTTTTGAAGACAAAACACCATTCTTCTTCAAAACAATATTAAAATCATTTTTATTTTTAAAAATTTATTTTCTTTTAAAACAAGGTCAAGTTGAGTTTTCAAGGAATCCCTTTCAGTTAAAATCTCAACTTTCTCCTTCAAAACCAAATCATGTTTTGAAAACAATTTTCATTTTTTTAAATCAAAACTCTTGCTTTTTAAAATTTTGTATTTTAAAAGCAAGTTTTCACAAAATATTGAAAGCTCTTTACTTAAAACATGGGCATCTATACTACTATCATGATTATCGGAAGAGCTAGCACAATCATCTAGATGAGTGTCCAAAGTTACCTCAAGAGAGTCATTCCCTTGGACCATATAGCACACTTCGTCGGGCTCATCTACTATAGGTTCCCTCTCCAAAATATTTGTTGTTTGTTCCTTGAGAGAGGTCAACATGTTCCGCATTGCAAACGTAGAATCACAATGAAAAATCAAAGAAAGATGTTTTTGCAAAGTGTGTGCTTTGGTGCATCCATGACTTGTGCATTGGCCTCTAGGTACTTGCCATTATCAATATAAGATTTCTAGATAGTTGCAAGATAAACATGAAGTCCTAGAGCTTTTAGGTAGGCACTCATTTTAAGTTTCCACATGCCAATGTTAAAAACATCAAACATAGGTGGTGCAAGATAATCCATGAGTGTAAACAATATGTGTGCAAAACAAATAACTAGATTAGAAAATAAGGATCACACTCCTAGGTGGTTAAACCGAATATCAGGAGCGCTAACACTGATACTAATTGAAAGTACACATAGAGGGGGGTGAATAGGTGTAGTGCTAATTTAAGATACATAATGCGGAATTTAAAAGCTAAAAGCTAACACACAGTGTGTAACCAAGAGTGAGTCTGAATTTCCCGTGAAGGGCTCTGAAACTTCTCCACATATTCCTCTAAATTATGAGTTGGGTTGCTTTAATAGCTCTCTTGGTTGAACACAAGTGTGAGCACACAAATAATATCAAGCATGTATATGTATGAGCAATAATAATAATGCAAGATATAAAGAGTTGAGAGTTGAGAAAAAGAACCAAACGAGAACACCAAGATATGTTTCGAGGTTCGAGCCACTGCTCTACATCCCCGCCTTTACATAGAAGAATTTCAACTATCCACAATAAAATCTTCCACAAAGGGACCTCCACCGAGGAATTACAACTTACAAAATAAGGAGCACTCAACTCCAACTCTCACACCTCCACACAAGAGGGTTGGCACAAAGAAAAGAGAAAATACAACTTGGTGATCACTAAGATCACAAACAACAACTTGCTGATCTCAAAAGATCACAAACAAAATCTCTTAAAATACAAGATCCTAGAGGATAAATTTTGAAAGAATAACTGTAAGATTCCTAGTTAGAAATACTGTATTTTTTTCCTAAAGTATTTATTTTGACTTACTGATTGTTTTTTTAATCAACTTAATTTATTATTTTCTTTCTTGTGATTATTATTATTATTAAATATGAAAATTTATTTTTAAGATAGTAAATGACACTTTGGCTTTATATACTATTGCCATTATTTCTTATCAGTATTTTTAATTACTTATTACTATTAGTATTATTATTATTAATATTGTTAGAGTTTACTAATTATTAATAGTGTTACTATTATTATTGTTATTTATTATTATTGTATGGTTAATTATTAAGATTATTATTATTAGTGTTACTAGTATTTTATTTAATTATTTTAATATTAGAATGAGTATTAGTGATAGTAGTTATTGTTAATTATTATTTGTGTTAGTATTACTTATTTATTTTGATATTAGTATTAATATTAGTATTGTTCATTAATGTTGTGTTTTCTTTGTTTAGCCTCTTAATCCTTTACCCAGTATACCCATTAACCCAAACCCAATTATACCCTATATAATCTCAACTTAACCCTAATCCTTAAATCTAATCTAATCTTCTTCCTCTCAACCTCCCACAACCCGCATCACCATCCACCACAATTCAGGGCCGAACCGCCGCCTTCTTCTACTTCTTCTTCTCCGGCAAAATCCCCCACCTGCGCAGGCTACGGCAAGCCGGCCCTCTCCCTTGGCAGCGCACAAACAGCAGCCCCCATGTCGCATCACCCGAGCTCGGATCCCCACAGCCGAGCGCTTCCAGGCATTGCCCACTTCCATTGGCCGTGAGCTTCATCCCCCTTCTCTGTTCATTTTTTTTTCATATTGGTGTTTATTTTCATGTATGGGGGTGTGTTGCATGGGTGTAATATAGTTGCATGTGTTTGATGTGCGGGAAATATCTTACTCCGAGCCATAGATGTTAACTCCAAGTGTGTGAGTGAGTTGGTGTGAGCACATAAGCATATACTAAGTGTAAGTATGTATATAAGCGTAGATATGTATATGTATGCATGATTGTTAGTTTGTACCCGTATATGTATGTGTACGTGGGTGTACACGTATGTGTCGGTGTGCTCGGGAGTGTGTTTAGTATATATTTATATTTATTTGTATGTGTTGGTTGCGTGTTTCAGTGTTTCGGACCCGTTTGGTGAGATCCGACCCAGCTACAGGAGACCCAGACTTGATTCAGATTGGTACTCGATGTGGACCCGATGTATAGGCAATTCGAAGACCGGTCCATGGGATGATCCGTAGATCAGTACCGGTTCGTGCAGTGAAGACCAGACAGCGATTCGGTTCCGAAACGTGTCATTTCATGTGAGTGTTCGTTCTTGTGTATTTCTTTACTTACCGTTGTCGGTATGCGTTTACATGTTACACTTATCATTTCATGTGACTTTCTGTTATATTTTACCAGTTTGATTACTTGTACCACTTCATGAAACATCTATGATTGTTCACTTTATTTACATAGTTGATATGAGCTTGTATTAGCGTCATTTCATGTGTTGGTAGTTTAGCGTTGTTGGCTTAGGCCTAGTTTTGATGCACCTTAGACTGTGACTTGATTCGGCTTGATCTTGAGGTTGATATAGTTTGTATTAGTTATCAGATTTGGCATTCATGTATTGGTGATTATTTCTGACCGGAGCTCTTTTCGATATTGTGGACAAGTATATATGACGTCTTCATTGATATGAAAGTGTTTAGAGATACCACGGATAATGGATCTGATGTGATTTGATGTTAGACATTTCTGGACTCGATATTTTATCACCAGGATATTAGTATCCTTGTTAGCTCTTACTAGTTGTTTATTATTCTGGATTCGGAGTTAGTTACGAGGGAAGTTGGACCGTGATTTGGATTGATCTTGAGTTGGAGTTAATCTCGAATTTACCTTCTTTATATTGGATCTTGGACTCATTAAGATAGGTTTGATGTAGCTGGATTTACAGTTGTGAGTATTGGGATTTATTTAGATGATATTTTGTTGATGTTGAGTATCAGAAGTAGATATTCCAGACCATAAGTTGTTTGAGGATGATTTCCTACTTAGATATGATTTCGATATGTGTTTGACTTGTTGATCTCGAGGATATACTATGTGTTTCATGTTAGTTATTGATTACTTCAGTTAATAAAATTGAACTATTGAGATAGGGATCTATTCGATATTAGTGATCTTGTACTTCAGAGTTATCGGATAGCAGTTATCACTTATTAGTTATTGGTGAGATTATTTGTTGGTGATCATATGAGGTGTTCAGCATTTATAGGAGTTGGCAGATATCTGTACTAGTTACTAGTTGTTTGTGACACCTTTGTGTTAGTGACTATATCTCCAGTATCTTATTTCAGATGTCAGATATTAGTTGTCAGATACTCAGTTGTCAGATATCAGTTGTCAGTTGTCAGTTGTCAGATTATCAGCTAGTGTTGACATCAGCAGTTGTTGGAGCTATCGGTTACTATTATATATTAAATCACATTGATTTCTTGTTAATAAAAGACACCATAACCCGGGGAACAAGGGTAATTACCTGATGATGCATGTCGTGTATTTTGGAAGGACTTATTATGGTACCGAGTTGTGGGTTCCAACCATGGGGAACCAATGCAGTACTGGCTACCTATTCAGTTGTCAGTTATCAGGGCTATGCCCGGATTACGGCGCCACACTAGTTGTCTTTTCATGTGGGGCTGTGGTCTTTAGTTGTCAGAGCCTTGCGGCTTGTCCTGGTTCAGCGCCGGGGTGTTAGACCGTGGTACCGGGCATGCACGGTGCTCTTCCAAAACACATGCACTACATTGGCAGGCAGTTACAACAACGATAACATTGTTTGATATGTGGGAAAACGGCTGTGGTATGGGACACAGTTAAGTACTACATTAGTTAGGTTAATAATAACCAACCAGACTAGTGACATATGCTAGGTTACATATTCAGATATCAGTTGCTTATTTATAGTTGTGATAGTTGACTTTTATCTTTATTTATGTTGTTATGCAGTTATTCTTCAGTTGTCTGCTTATCATGTTATATATTTATCTTATATCTGCAGTTTATCTTGTTATTATTTTGTTCACATTTTTTATATGCACGAGCTTTCCCCTTTACACACACACTCACCAGGTCGCCTTCTGACGACCCTGGATTTGCACGTCCAGATATTGGACGGTTTGTTTTTATGTGCAGGTGTACGATGAGACTGTACGCTTCGCGAATAGCTGGAGCTTCTCCCTATTCGATTTTGGTATTCTTATCTTTCTTGCCTTCATATTATTTCGTGATTCTCGTTATATCATATTCAGTTATTTTCCAGTTCTTCATTTATATGATATCATGTGTGGATGCTTATATGTGATATTGCAGTAATCATGATTTAATATAGCTTCGATTTATAGCTTGTTTTGGGTTACTTAAGGCTTAGCGCGTATACGTGAGGTATTTTCCTTGCGTATATACGTCGCCGACTTATGTCGTGTCTCCGCTCCAGCATATTTTGGGAAGCGGGGCTTGACAGGGTTTTCTTGGTATCAGAGCCTAGGTTTTCGACTTGCGATGTTGAATTTTAACTTTGTTTCGCAAGATAGAACTAATTCTTGTCGATAACTTGAAAACAAGCTATAGTTACACTGCAATATACATATACTATTCATTATGATATTCAGTCCATTTGGAATTGATCGTCCTTCTTTTGAAAATCCTTGTCTTTGATCTTTTGTTATCCTTGAATTTTTACACTTCTTTTCGAGTGATTCAGATTTTCATCTTGCTTCTCTTCCTCCTTCTCGATTCTTTTTCTTGACTTTGTCTCTTGAGATTGGCTACTCCATGCTGAAGCCGGTAGCAGAATCAGAGTAGCGCAGCGGAAGCGCGGTGGATTTATGATGTGCCGAGAAGCAACGTGAAGCTTGTTTGTTTCCTCCTTTGATTGTGAATTCTTTTTACCATTCCCTGCCCTACTGAATTTCGGGACGAAATTTTTATAAGGTGGGTAGAATGTAAGATCCCTAGTTAGAAATACTGTATTTTTATTTTCCAAAAGTATTTATTTTGATTTACTGATTATTTTTTTAATCAACTTAATTTATTATTTTCTTTCTTGTGATTATTATTATTATTAAATATGAAAATTTATTTTTAAGATAGTAATGACACTTTGGCTTTATATACTATTGCCATTATTTCTTATCAGTATTTTTAATTACTTATTACTATTAGTATTATTATTATTAATATTGTTAGAGTTTACTAATTATTAATAGTGTTACTATTATTATTGTTATTTATTATTATTGTATGGTTAATTATTAAGATTATTATTATTCGTGTTACTAGTATTTTATTTAATTATTTTTATATTAGAATGAGTATTAGTGATAGTAGTTATTGTTAATTATTATTTGTGTTAGTATTACTTATTTATTTTGATATTAGTATTAATATTAGTATTGTTCATTAATGTTGTGTTTTCTTTATTTAGCCTCTTATTCCTTTACCCAATATACCCATTAACCCAAACCCAATTATACCCTACATAATCTCAACTTAACCCTAATCCTTAAATCTAATCTAATCTTCTTCCTCTCAACCTCCCACAACCCGCATCACCATCCACCACAATTCAGGGCCGAACCGCCGCCTTCTTCCACTTCTTCTTCTCCGGCAAAATCCCCCACCTGCGCAGGCTACGGCAAGCCGGCCCTCTCCCTTGGCAGCGCACAAACAGCAGCCCCCATGTCGCATCACCCGAGCTCGGATCCCCACAGCCGAGCGCTTCCAGGCGTTGCCCACTTCCATTGGCCGTGAGCTCCATCCCCCTTCTCTGTTCATTTTTTTTCATATTGGTATTTATTTTCATGTATGGGGGTGTGTTGCATGGGTGTAATATAGTTGCATGTGTTTGATGTGCGGGAAATATCTTACTCTGAGCCATTGTTCGGCTCTCCGTGGATCGCCGTGGATCACCGTAGGCGAGTGCGAACGCACCCACGCCCTTCACGACGAACTCCTCTATCCAACGACACCCTCCGCGGCCCCGGACGCCTCCGCCAGAGCCTCCGTCGGTGCGCCGCAAATCGGCTCGAGGTTAGTTTTATATTTATTTGTGTAAGGGCATTTGTGTAATAATGTGGAAGTTATTAAATGTGTGAGGGCAATCTTGTAATAATTGGGAAGTTAATTAAAATGTGTGTGTTTGTGTGTGTTTGTGTGTGTGCGTGAGTGAGTGTGCTTGGTACATGATGTTGATGCATGCATGTATATGCATGTATTTATGCATGGCATCTATTTATGCATAAATTTGTACTTTAATCATGTATGTGTACAGTTTAGTGATTAATAAATGGGTCTTAATTAATGGATATGATGTATATAGATGTTAACTCCAAGTGTGTGAGTGAGTTGGTGTGAGCACATAAGCATATACTAAGTGTAAGTATGTATATAAGCGTATATATGTATATGTATGCATGATTGTTAGTTTGTACCTGTATATGCATGTGTACGTGGGTGTACACGCATGTGTCGGTGTGCTTGGGAGTGTGTTTAGTATATATTTATATTTATTTGTATGTGTTGGTTGCGTGTTTCAGTGTTTCGGACCCATTTGGTGAGATCTGAACCCAGCTACAGGAGACCCGGATCTGATTCAGATTGGTACTCGATGTGGACCCGATGTATAGGCAATTCGAAGACCGGTCCATGGGATGATCCGTAGATCAGTATCGGTTCGTGCAGTGAAGACCAGACAGCGATTCGGTTCCGAAACCGCGTCATTTCATGTGAGTGTTCGTTCTTGTGTATTTCTTTACTTACCGTTGTCGGTATGCGTTTACATGTTACACTTATCATTTCATGTAACTTTCTGTTATATTTTACCAGTTTGATTACTTGTACCACTTCATGAAACATCTATGATTGTTCACTTCATTTACATAGTTGATATGAGCTTGTATTAGCGTCATTTCATGTGTTGGTAGTTTAGCATAGTTGGCTTAGGCCTAGTTTTGATGCACCTTAAACTGTGACTTGATTCGGCTTGATCTTGAGGTTGATATAGTTTGTATTAGTTATCAGATTTGGCATTCATGTATTGGTGATTATTTCTGACCGGAGCTCTTTTCGATATTGTGGACAAGTATATATGACGTCTTCATTGATGTGAAAGTGTTTAGAGATACCACGGATAATGGATCTGATGTGATTTGATGTTAGACATTTCTGGACTCGATATTTTATCACCAGGATATTAGTATTCTTATTAGCTCTTACTAGTTGTTTATTATTCTGGATTCAGAGTTAGTTACGAGGGAAGTTGGACCGTGATTTGGATTGATCTTGAGTTGGAGTTAATCTAGAATTTACATTCTTTATATTGGATCTTGGACTCATTAAGATAGGTTTGACGTAGCTGGATTTACAGTTGTGAGTATTGGATTTATTTAGATGATATTTTGTTGATGTTGAGTATCAGAAGTAGATATTCCAGGCCATAAGTTGTTTGAAGATGATTCCCTACTTAGATATGATTTTGATATGTGTTTGACTTGTTGATCTCGAGGATATACTATGTGTTTCATGTTAGTTATTGATTACTTCAATAATAAAAATTGAACTATTGAGATAGGGATCTATTTGATATTAGTGATCTTGTACTTCAGAGTTATCGGATAGCAGTTATCACTTATTAGTTATTGGTGAGATTATTTGTTGGTGATCATATGAGGTGTTCAGAGTTTATAGGAGTTGGCAAATATCTGTACTAGTTACTAGTTGTTTGTGACACCTTTGTGTTAGTGACTACATCTCCAATATCTTATTTCAGATGTCAGATATTAGTTGTCAGATACTCAGTTGTCAGTTGTCAGATTATCAGCTAGTGTTGACATCAGCAGTTGTTGGAGATATCGGTTACTATTATATATAAAATCACATTGATTTCTTATTAATAAAAGACACCATAACCCAGGGAACAGGGGTAATTGCCTGATGATGCATGTCATGTATTTTGGAAGGACTTATTATGGTACCGAGTTGTGGGTTCCAGCCATGGGGAACTAAGGTAGTACTAGCTACCTATTCAGTTGTCAGTTGTCAGGGCTCTGCCCAGATTACGGCGCCACACTAGTTGTCTTTTCGTGTGGGGCTGTGGTCTTCAGTTGTCAGAGCCTTACGGTTTGTCCTGGTTCAGCGCCAGGGGTGTTAGACCATGGTACCGGGCATGCACGGTACTCTTCCAAAAACATGCACTACATTGGCAGGCTGTTACAACAACAATAACATTGTTTGATATGTGGGAAAATGGCTGTGGTATGGGACACAGCTAAGTACTACATTAGTTTGGTTAATAATAACCAACCAGACTAGTGACATATGCTAGATTACACATTCAGATATCAGTTGCTTATTTACAGTTGTGATAGTTGACTTTTATCTTCATTTATCTTGTTATGCAGTTATTCTTCAGTTGTCTGCTTATCATGTTATATATTTATCTTATATCTGCAGTTTATCTTATTATTATTTTGTTCACATTGTTTATATGCACGAGCTTTCCCCTTTACACACACACTCACCAGGTCGCTTTATGACGACCCTGGATTTGCACGTCCAGATATTGGACGGTTTATTTCTATGTGCAGGTGTACGATGAGACTGTACGCTTCGCAAATAGCTGGAGCTTCTCCCTATTCGATTTCGGTATTCTTATCTTTCTTGCCTTCATATTTTTTTCTGATTCTCATTATATCAGATTCAGTTGTTTTCCAGTTCTTCATTTATATGATATCATGCGTGAATGCTTATATGTGATATTGCAGTAATCATGATTTAATATAGCTTCGATTTATAGCTTGTTTTGTGTTACTTAAGGCTTAGCGCGTATTCGTGAGGTATTTTCCTTGCATATATGCGTCGCCGACTCATGTCGCGTCTCCGCTCCAGCGTATTTTGGGATGCGGGGCGTGACAATAACTCAAGTATGTGAGTGAACAAAGCTTTTGAAAAATAAACACAAAGAGAAAACACTTGAAAAAAACTCTTGAAATGATATAGAAATTAGAACAAGAAACTTGATTCCCAAAACTTATTTTCTTTTGATTTTCTAAAACTTTGAAACAAATAAAGATTTTGATTTGAAGCTCTAAAACTTATTTAAAAAACTTGTTGAAAAACTCTTAAGAAGATATGAAATTTGCTCTCGAAAAATCTTGTAGAAAACAAGCCACAAGATTCCATATTTATAGTGGTTCAGAAATATAGTCGTTTGGGGTCAAATCATGCCCAGATGGTCTGTCAGTCGACCGCATGGTCGCCCTACCAACGGTCATATTTTTAACCATTTGAGGCCTTCGGTCACCATCCGGTCGACCGCCACCTGATTAGTCTCTAATTTTGCATAATTTTTTTCACATCTGCATATTTATTGGTATAAAATTCTGCTAATAAAGCTTTGCTCCCTTGACTTTAGGTCCATGGTGTGCAATGAAGAAGAAGACCCTAAATCATTATTTAATTGGTGATTAAAAGCCTATATCCTAGTCATTGACCTAGAACAGCTGATTCGTCAAAGCCAGGGGCTGCAAATAAGAAACCGGGCATAGGAACTGACAGGAGACAGACGGGACCGTACACGGCTCGAAGCGCCGCGCGCGCGGCCCCAGTATGGCCGGGGCCACAGTTGCGTTTTGGGCCAGGGTTTGTCCCCTGGCCCCCTGTTCCCCTGGTGCCTATAAATACTCCCTTGGGGTTCCAAAGTTGAAGATATGCAGAGTTTTAAGAGTAATTTCATTTCCATATTATAGTTTAGGGTAGTTTAGTTTAGATTAGTCCTTTTTCCTCCCTTGTATTTTCTATTTGTAGATCTTATAATAGGGAGAGAGAGTAGTACATACTTGGAATGCAAGAGTGCTTGTAATAGAAGGTGACAATCTATGAAAGGTGCTCTCTTTACCTCTTTATGTTTTCTTCTCTCTAACTCCTTTTACATGTGTTGCTAACTTTTCTCTCATGGCAACTAACTACTAACCATCAACTAGTCTAACTTCTTATTTGATAATCCACATGAATCTAATAGCCTTGATTTGGCCTTGCTCTTGCAAGAGCCATTGATGGCTCATGATGATGGATCTGAAAAACACCTAGAGGGGGGGTGAATAGGTGTTATTGCTAATCTAACAATCTTTTTAAAACTAAGTATGATGAATGATGTAACGATCTCTCAAAACAAGACTAAGAGCCGAATACCCCGTGAGAGGTTCTGAACTCCTTCCTCCCAATTCCCCTTGAATGGGTTAGAGGTGCGCAATGCAACCTTGTTGTATGAGAATTAATCGAACAAAGCAAAGTATGATGGATGAATAGTGAGATGCACACAATATATCACAAGTATCACAAGCTTGAAATAATAGCACAAAGAAAGAAACAAGATCACAAGCAAGTAATAGAAAGCAATATAGTGCAATAGAAATTTAAAGCAAGAATGGACACAAGGCAATCGCAAACACAAGATGTTTGTTTCGAGGTTCGAGCCACCGCTCTACTCCCCGCCTTCACCTCCGTGAAGGGTTTCCACTATCCACCGAGGACGATTATAACGGTCTACCGAAGACCCAAGCACCGAGCTCCACCAAGTACAATAACCTCTACCGAAGAGGTGTCTCCACAAGAACAAGAAGAGGAACAAGAACAAGAGTGATCACAACAAGATCACCAAACTCTTTTACAACACTCTCACTCTTTTTACAACTTCACTATAGAATGAGTAAGGGATTTTGGCTCTATGAAGTGTAGTGAGAAAAACTCAGTTGTAGAGATGATTTTTGCAAGGGAACACAACTGAAAACTAGCTCAAGAAAGAATTAGAAATGGAGAGCTTAAACACTTTTCTTTTCTCTTTTGAAAATTTTGAAAACTTGAGGATTTTCTTGGTATATTTGCAAGAGAGTCTTCTCCTCTATTTATAGGGAGAAAAATAGGTTTAAAATAATTTATTTAGAGCTTATTTGCTCTGAAAAAGAACTGAAAAACCCTGTAAAAGTCTGCCAAAAAACAGATTTCAGAATTGCACAAAAGAGGAAAGAGCCGTTGGGCAGCAGCAGGCTTGGCGGTCGACCGGTCCGGTCGACCGCCAGCTCAGCTGGTCAAAGAGCCGTTGGCTCGAGTCTTCTGGCGGTCGACCGGCCGATCGACCCAGAAAACCCGAGAACAAACCTGCTCTCAGTCTTCCTCTAGCGGTCGACCGGACGGTCGACCCAGAAAACCCGAGAGCACTCTTGCTCTCAGACGGTCGACCGCCCGGTCGACCGTAGGACGTGCACAGACGTGCACGCCCAGGCACAGTGGCCGGTCGACCGGGCCGGTCGGCCGGTCAGCCTGAAACAAGAAAACAGTGTATTTTTTTTTGACTTGAAAATTTTGCAAAATAATTTTTGACTTTAAGAAACTTGAGTAATATGCTAGTAGGGGTATATAAACAAGATCTAAACATGGTATTTATTTTTGTAAAATATAGAGTCATGTAAATATATTTTAAGGCATGAAACCTAATTTAAAACATGAAAACTTAAATACAAAACACACATTTTAACAAAACCAAATTGTGTGTGTGTGTATCCTAGAGCCATATCCAACACTCAAACTTTAACATTCTAATTCTTACATTGGTTCTAAGTACTACAAGCTCTTCAGGGGGGGCTTTTCACCATCAAGGTCTTCAACACTTGAGTCTTGAGCCCACTTTGAGTTGACTTGAGTCCAAAACACTTTCTTTTAGGGTGTAAACCTTTTAGTAGAGTTAGAACCCTGAAACACACTTAAACAATAAGCAATATTAGTACAAATAACTAATATGTTTTGTAATCATCAAAACACACTAAACATGGGTGATTGTAACCTTGGGCCAACAATCTCCCCCTTTTTGATGATGACAAAACATATAGGTTATTTAAACAAAAATGGAAGAAGAGCTTGGAAAGCTCCCCCTCAAATAATGCTATGTATCAAAAATGTCAATGAAGAGCTAAATACATAAGGCATTGAAAGACACATAATTTTGTCAAAAACTCAAATGCAAAACACATAGTTTTATCAAAAACTCAAATGCATCAAAAAATATACACCAAAACAATCAAACAACTCATACTTTTCTCCCCCTTTTTGTTATACATCAAAAAGGGTTAAACAAACAAAATAGAAGAAATTTTTCTTTAAGAATCCATAATGCAAACATTCAACTCACCACAAATAAATGAAAATCTAGCATAATTTAGAGGTTTAGTAAAAATATCGGCAAGTTGAAAATCGGTAGAAACATAATCAATATCAATATCACCTTTCTCATAATGATCTCTAAGAAAGTGATACCTAATGTCAATGTGTTTGGTTTTACTATGTTGATTTGCATTCTTTGTCATGTGAATAGTACTAGTATTATCACAAAATATTTTAACATGATCAAAATGTAAATCATAGTCAAGGAGAGTATGTTTCATCCAAAGAACTTGTGCACAACAAGCTCCGGCCGCAACATACTCCGCCTCGGCGGTTGAAAGGGCTACCGAATTTTGCTTTTTGGAAGACCAAGATACAAGACAATTACCTAAGAATTGACATGTTCCACTTGTGCTCTTCCTATCTACCCTACAACCCGCATAATCGGCATCCGAAAAATTCTTCATATCAAATAGTCCGATTTTCGGATACCACAAACCCATTTCAATAGTGCCCTTAAGGTATTTAATTATGCGTTTTACCGCTACTAAATGAGACTCCTTAGGACATGATTGAAAACGAGCACAAAGACAAACGTAAAACATGATATCCGGCCTACTAGCTGTCAAATACAATAAACTACCTATCATGCTACGATAAACTTTAATGTCTACACTTTTACCTTGTTCATCCTTATCAAGCTTGGTAGTTGTTGCCATGGGAGTTTTGCTCACTTTAGATCCTTCAAGCCCGAACCTTTTGATGAGTTCCTTTGTGTACTTGGCTTGATTGATGAAGATCCCATCCGTCCTTTGCTTGATTTGGAGTCCAAGGAAATAGTTGAGCTCCCCCATCATAGACATTTCAAATTCATCCTTCATGCATGATTTAAAAGCTTGGCAAAGAGATTCATTAGTAGAACCAAAAATAATGTCATCAACATAAATTTCAACAATAAGAATATCTTTTTCTACATGTTTTGTAAACAAAGTTGTGTCAATTTTACCTTTCTTAAAACCATTTGAAATCAAAAATGAAGAAAGCCTTTCATACCAAGCCCTAGGGGCTTGTTTTAAACCATAAAGAGCTTTATCTAATTTAAACACAAAAATCCGGATGTGTAGGATCAACAAACCCGGGGGTTGTTCAACATACACCTCCTCTTCAATAAAACCATTTAGAAAAGCACTTTTAACATCCATTTGAAACAATTTAAAATCTTTATAAGAGGCAAATGCTAGTGTCATCCGTATGGCTTCAAGCCGTGCTACGGGTGCAAAGGTTTCTTCAAAATCGATTCCTTCGATTTGAGTGTAACCTTGGGCAACTAACCTAGCTTTATTCCTAACAACGTTACCCGATTCATCCAACTTGTTCTTAAAGATCCACTTAGTACCAATGTTGGTCTATCGTGGGGCCTAGGAACAAGGTACCAAACTTGGTTGCGCTCAAATTGATTGAGCTCCTCTTGCATGGCTAGCAACCAATATGAATCGGCCTCGGCTTCGAGGACGTTCTTGGGTTCAACATGAGAAATAAATGCATAATGTCCACAATAATCATGAAGTTTAGAGCGAGTGGTTACCCCTTTGATACTTCACCTATGACGAGGTCCTTGGGATGATGAGGATTGTATCTCCAACCCTTTGGAAGTTGTTGAGTAGGCTCCACTTCATTTGTTTGATTTTCATTTCCTTGAGCCTCTTCTACTTTAGCTTCACTTTCTTCATCATCCTTTGGCTTGTCTTCCATAGTAGTAGTATCCTCCAAGGTCACTTTCTCCAAGCCTTCATCCAAAGCATCTATTTCTACAACATTCTTAACAAACAAGTTAGATTCTTCAAACTTAACATGTATAGATTCCTCAATAGTCAAAGATGATTTATTGAAGATTCTATAAGCCTTACTTGTATTAGAATACCCAACAAAAATTGCCTCATAAGTTTTAGCATCAAATTTTCCTAAATTATCTTTTGTATTTAAAACAAAACATTTGCATCCAAAAACTTTGAAATATGAAACATTTGGTTTTCTAGAAAAGTACATTTCAAAAGAAGTCTTTGAAGTATTTTTACACAAGAAAACACGATTTGATATATAGCATGATGTATTTACGGCCTCGGTCCACAAATAATGTGGTAGACCATATTCACTTAGCATTGTCCTAGCCATCTCTTGTAAAGTTCGATTTTTCCGTTCAACTACTCCATTTTGTTGTGGAGTTCTAGGACAAGAAAGTTCATGCTTAATTTCATGTTCTTCACAAAAAGTGGTAAAGGGTAGGTTAATAAACTCACCTCCTCTATCACTTCTTATTCTTAAAATTGAAGACTCTTTTTCTTTTTCAACTCTTTTCTTAAAAGTCTGGAAATATGAAAATGCTTGATTTTTGTGTTCAAGAAAGAAAACCCAAGTAAACCGTGAAAAATCATCAACCAAAACAAATGCAAATCTATTCCCACTTAGACTTTTGGTTTGTGTAGGGCCAAAAAGATCCATATGGATTAACTCCAAAGGACGTGATGTCATGATATCCTTAATTGACTTGAAAGAAGGCTTAGTTTGTTTTCCAAATTGACATGCGTCACAAACTCGGTCCTTTTCAAAACTCAAACAAGGAATACCTTTCACCATTTCCTTTGTGTTTAACCTAGATATGTGGTCAAATGAAATATGGCCTAATCTTCTATGCCACAACCAAGAGTCGTCACCGAGGGCTTTTAAACAAGTAATATTACAAGACATATTAGACATATCTATCATATAAACATTACTTTCACGAAAATTGGAAAACACACAAGTATTAGAAATTCTATCAATTACTTTACAAGCTATATGATCAAAAACAACATCAAAACCTTTATCACAAAGTTGACTAACACTCAAGAGGTTATGCTTGAGTCCATCAACTAAAACTACATTTTCAATTAAAGGGGATGTGCCGAGTTTTACATTACCAATACCGATGATTTTACCCTTGGCATCATCTCCGAAGGTGACGGTGCCACCTTCATGGTATCTTGATAGGGCTGCAAAGTTGTTGATGTCCCAAGTCATGTGCCTTGAGCAACCACTATCAAGATACCACAATCCTCTACGTCTTTGGGCTTTGGAAGGTACCTATATCATTTAACAAAATGTTGACTTTGGTACCCAAATTTTCTTGGGTCCTTGAAAGTTAGTGTTGCGAACCCAAACATTATGATAAGATGCACTTAATCTATCATAGCAAAAAATTGGCTAGGTGTCCTTTCCGCCCACAATGTGAACATGAGAACACTCTTCCATACATGAATGCATGATGTGTGTGTGAAGTGTGAGCATGCTTTGGGGGTTTGCTACGATGTAAAGGTTGTGTGGTATGAATATGAGCATGAGCATGGTGAACATTTTTCTTAGGGGCTTGTTTCTTAGGAAACATGGCCTCTATCTTCTTCTTATCAAACTCACAATTTTTTAATACAATTCCCAATGAGCCTATTCTTTCTTTAAGCATGGTAATCTCATTAGAGTCAATTTGTGGAGACTTGCCTTTACAAGAAATCTTATACTTGTCAAAATCTTTTTGAGTGGAAATAAGAGTGGAAAGTAATTCATCCTTTTCTTTAGAAAGAGTAAAAACTTGATGATTAAGAGATTCATTTTCCTTTTTCATTTTTAAATACTTTTTCTTAAGAAAATCATAGTTATGTGATAATTCTACAAAACCTTCTCCTAATTCATCCATGGAAAGTTCATCATTAGGAGAAGTGGAAGGGGTTACCTTGCTTGTGCTTTCATTGGCCATGAAGCACATGTTGGCGGTATCAATCTCCTCCTCGGATTCGCTCTCGGAATCCCATGTAGCTTTCATTGCCTTCTTCTTGTGAGGCTTCTTTAAGGTGGAGGGCTTCACTTTATCCGGACACTCCGCCACTATGTGTCCCGGTCTTGGCAATTAAAGCAAATGATCTTTCTTTCTTCTTTGCCTCCTTGTCATCTCTTCCTTCCTTGAAATTTAGCCTTGTTGTACATCCTCCGGACGTTCTTCACAAGAAGTGAGAGCTCTTCGTCATCTTCTTCTTAATCATCTTCGTCGGAGTGTGTGGATTGACTTTTGAAGGCTATTGTCTTCTTCTTGGAAGGAGCCATGTCCTCCCTTACTTTCCTCTCCATCTCATGGGTTTTGAGGTTCCCAATGAGACCAATCAATTCCATCTCTTCCTTGTTATTGAGTTCCTTCAAGGTTGTTGCTTTTACTTCCCATGAAGGAGGAAGAGCCCGGATGATCTTTCTAACTCTTTGATCATTATCAATAGCATCACCTAGAGAAGAAAGTCAATTAGTAATCTTTGTAAATCTTGTAACCATATCATCTATGGTTTCATTTTCTTGCATGCAAAAATTTGTGGCCAAATGGCTTTCCACTCTAGTTTTGATGATGATCAACACTCATGTAGTTATGTTTACTAATATTCTTGTGTTTCTAAGTTTCAGATCATTAACAGGATATTAGGTTGGTGATTAGCTTCAACAAGATGATTAGAAGCTATTCATGATGATTCCGGTGCCAAAGCTTAAAGATCATACCTTTGCACTTGGAGAATCACGGAGTTTGGACCGAGTCTACTTGAAGATGAAGATCGTCAAGAAGACTTAGGTATCTAGTTTAGAGTTTGTGTTTTAGATCCATATTTGTAAAGCTTAGTTTAGTTGATATGCTCAAGTGCACAAAACACACACGTTTCATGATTTGATTTTTTGGTTTTCATGAATAATAGATCAAAAACAAGTTTACCTTATACCTATGTATATTAGATATGTTCTAGATATACATACATGCTTTAAACTTGCTAGACAAACTTATTTTGACTATCCTATTCATGTTTTGGAAAATTCTAGTTTGATAAAATACAAGTTTTGTTTTTGATAAAATTGACAAGACACAAAAATGAATTGATATGATATATGTCTTGAAATTTTTATCACAAGTTTGGTTATCAAAGTAAAATGATAAAACAAGTTTTAGAAAAACATATTTTAGAAAAACAATTTTTATTGTGATTAAAACTATTTTTTAGATTTACTGTAAATTTATGGGATTTTTATTGAGTGAAAAGACCTATTTTCAAATCCCGTATCTGTGCAGATCTGCACTGTGCCTGCCAGGCCAGTTCGGTCGACCGGACCGGTCGACCGCACCAAGTGGCCGGTCGACCGGGTCGGTCGACCGATGTGCACAGACGTGCACGCTGGCTACACATTGTAGTCGGTCGACCGGACCGGTCGACCGGGTCTGAGAGCTCTGCTCTCGGTTGTTTCGGTCGACCGGGCCGGGTCGACCGCAGTTGCCCAACGGTCATAATTTGACCGTTGGCGGTCGACCGGACCGGTCGACCGGCAGTCTGTCAGACTGCCAACTCAGCCTAACGGCTAGTTTTGTATAGGGGCTATATAAACCCCATCTCTTTGGGGATTTTGGCCAAGTTTTTTAAGAGAAAAATTACCAGTTTTCTGAAGTGTTTTAAAAGAGTTTTCAAAAGAGTTTTAAGTGCAAAAACTTCTCATCTTTATTTTTTTGGGTTTTTGGAAAATCAAGAAAAACTAGGTTTTGGGATTTTGATTTGGTATTTCATTTTCTATCATATACAAGTGATTTCCCAAGTAGTTTTTCTTTGTTGCTTGTTTCCAAAAACACTTTGATTCCACACTTGAGCTATATCATCTATCCTAAACTATTAGGATCTTGTTTTTGTGGAAAAAGAAAAGAGAAAAGAAAGAGAAGAGTTTGAGGTTGTTTGTTGTAAACCTTTTGTTGTAAACACCCTTTTATTTGTGAATCCCTCTTCGGTATAGGTGATCGGGTGATTGAGTTGTATCCCTCAAGTGTGAGGTGATAGTGTAGTTGTGAGCCTCTTCGGTAGAGGTGTTGTGGATTGTGGTTGTTGTAGCCTCGGTGGCTTTGTAAGTTGAGAGAGGAGTTAGGTTACTCCTTATAGTGGATTGGGAAATCCTACACGGTGGTGTAGGCGGGGAGTAGAGCAAGGTGCTCGAACCTCGAAACAAATCTTGGTGTTTGCGTATTGATCCATTGTCTCTCTAACTCTCTCTCTCTTATATTTGTGCAAAGCATCATATTCATATCATATCATATTTGCTTGTGTTGTGCATATTTCATATTGCCTTGCATTTATTCATATTGCTATTCATTCTTATATGCTTGCTTGATTGTGTGTATTTTATATTGCTTGGATTGCTTGTGTGTGTGTGCCTAACTTATACTCATCCAACAAGAGCTTCACATAGCACCTCAACCCATTTCAAGGGGAATCAAGGGGAGTTAGTCCAGAGCCTCGCAAGGGGAATTCGGCTACACTTGTTGTATTGTATTAGTTTGTGCATAATTTGCATTAACTTCCGCATTTAGCGCACTTAGTTTGCATTGAGTTTTTTAGATTAGCAATTACACCTATTCACCCCCCTCTAGGTGTTTTTCATTGGTATCAGAGCTAGTGCTCCTGATACTTAGGCTTAACATCCTAGGAGTGATCCATTTGCTTGCTAATCTACATTTGCATTTGATTGTTTGCACATATTTAGTTTATACCATGGACTTCATGACCCCACCTAGTTTTGACCCTTCCAACATTGATGTTTGGAAGTATAGGATGTCCATGTACCTAAAGACCCTAGGTTTGCATGTTTTCCTTGCGGCCACCAAGAGATGTTATCTGGTGATTGCAATCATATAGGGCCCAATGCACAAGCCCTAGAGGCTATTAGAAGCACATTACCTAAAGATTATCTTATGTGTGTTTCTAATCTTGATTCCGCTTTTGTAGTGTGGAACAAATTGACAACAACCACCACCCTCCGAGCTTCAAGCACAAATCCGACAAGAAGAGGAGACTAGTGGAGAGTCCGAATCACAATGCTACATGGTCCAAGGGAATGACTCCCTTGAGGTACATTCGGAACCCCACTATGATAGTGATGATTGTTTTAGTTCTTCAATGATAATATTGATCCCATGCCTTAAATGAAGAACTATCAATTGTTTGTGAAAAATTGATTGAAAAATATAACTGTTGAAAAAGAAGAGTCTAGGCATTAATAATGAAAAATAAAAATTTTGATGCTAGACTTGATATTGTTTTGCAAGAGAAGAGGAGATTGCTAATGAGAGGGATTCATTAAAATCTCAACTTGATCTTGCACTAAAAGAAAACAATTTTTAAAATCTAAAAATGATTGTCATGTTCTTTTGAAGAAAAATGAGAACTTGTCTTCAAAAGTAGATTTTGTGTTAAAAAGAAGAATGTGATTTGAAAAAACAAAAATTATTTCCATTTCAAATGAATTAAATGCTTGTTTGAAGAAAAATGAGGTTTTGCATAAAAAGATTGATGCTCATGTTTGCCATGCTAGTGTAGCCTCATCATTTAGACTACCTAAGCATGTACCTCTTCTTCTAAATCAATGATGATATTTGTATGTTAAAGAAGAGAGTAGATTGTTTGGGCTCCACTATGAGCCAATGTGTCATGAACCACTCACGATTGGAAACCTTGGTTCGAAAGAAACAAGTTCAACTTCTATGCATGCACACCTCCACGGCATACACATGCTCCTCACGGACACCATCAACACATGTATGCTCATGTGTACTCATGTACACATTGTGGACGTAAGGGTCACCTTGCTAAATTTTGTTATGATAAATTACATACTCCTAATTTAGCAAAGAATTTTGTTTGGGTTAGAGAAGGGACTAACCCCCATGGACCAACAAGATGTGGGTACCAAAGACCACCCCTCCTTTGTTTAATGTAGGTGTGGGCTCTCACATGACGTGAGAGTGATAGCACTTGGAGTAGATGCGTTCCGGACTTAAGGAAATCAATTGGATGCATCACTTTCAAGGGAAGATTTGGTGGAGATGACCACCATGTTTTGGAGACAAGGAGAGTTGCTTCTTCGGTTTTGGTAACAATCCTTTACTCCCATTTATTATGTTTACATGCTTTCCACTTCATTGGTTATAGCATGTTTGATAATTTATAGCATTTTTTTTGATGTCTATGGATTAGTATGTTCATTCCATGTTTATTAGATCCTTGACATACATGTATAGTATTTGAGACACACATGCTTATTGACCCATACTTAGTGTTCTCACTTTGTTTAAGCTATAATGTACATCATGAATCTAAATACATGTGAATTCACATAATAATCATGTATTAGTTTTATCATGATGATTTTATATTGTGTTTTGATGCTTCATGTTTTTGAATATATGTTTAAGTGTTAGTTTTCATTTAAGACTAGTTATATACTTGTACATAGAGTGGGACAAATAAATCTATATATGTTTGGGCTTGAATGCATATTTGTACCCGTTAGATGTGCTAGTATAGTCTAGTTTTGATGATCCATACATTTTAGACTTGTATTCATATTCTTGGATTTATATGAGTTTTGATTCATGTATATGTTTATTTTGCCAAACTTGAAGATATACATGTATACCCCTTGAGTCATTTGCCTTTCATGCAAATCTATATTTGGACTCAATTGTGTTTGGATATGTATGTATACTTCATGTTTGACAATTCATACATATACCTTGAAATGAAATTTGTTGTGATGAAATTTAGTTTTCATGTTTCATGATTTATGTTTAACTTCATGTATATGTCACCTAGTTTCAAACTATATCTTATACATATACATCTTTTTGAGCCACGTGCCTTAATGCATATTCTAGTGGACTCGTTTGAGGTTGGATATGTATGTATATTTAGCTTGTATTAGACATACATATGCTTGAAGACTAAATAAGTAGTTTTATATGATTTTCATGTTTTGGATGGAATTATGTTTTAAGGAATAATTGAGCTTAATGAAATATTTTTCATGATTATGATCTTCACATATTATTTGTACACTCATATCTATTGCTCATGTTTTTGTTTTTCATGAGTTATGCTTTATTGGTTAGAGTGATGATTATCATGTGAATTTCATTTTTGTTTATTCCTTGCTTGAAGGATTTCGTGCTAGTTAACAAGTTTTCCATTTAACTAGTTGCGGTGTTCTTTATTTTGGTAGTGAATTTCAAACAAAACTACATTTTCAAATCTATCTTTGAAAACCCCTACCATCCAAGGGCGGTAGGATGGGAGATCATGTTCATGTATGCCCTAAATTGAAAATCTTTAAAACTTGAATTATGATTGGGTGGTAGATAATATGATGTATACACTTGAACTTATTGTTATGTCAATTGGTATCATTGAACTCTTTCAATTGGTATCATTTGATCTTCTTGTATACTCATATATGTTTTGTATGTATGTATGCTTTAAATTCCAAGTATATCAATTTCTATTGGTATCTATTTTTCATACATATATATGTGTGTTTATGCTAGTGCTTGAGTTTCAATTTTGTTTAAATTGATTACTTTTAAATTATTATCAAGACTATGCATGTCTTTAGTTTGTTTTTCATAAAGGGGGAGAAAATTTGATTTTGTATTTCAATTGGTATTTGTACTCCCACTCTTTATGATTAAAAGTTGTTATTTTAAACATATGATATCAACAACAAATTTGTTTATATGTTTTAAAATGAACAATTATTACAATTGGTATCAATGTTTCTATGTAAAATCTTTTCAATTGGTAAAATATTTACAATTGGTATCATATTAAGAAATTCAAAATTTGTTTTTGGTTTCAAGATTCATGTTTAAGAATTCAAGACTTATGTTTAATTACAATTGGTATTTTCAAATTTGTTTAAAGAAAATATTCAAAGTTTTGATTTGTATTTCCTATATGCAAGGAGAGCTTAACATCTCTCTTACATATAGATTCATGTTGAGTATATTATAAATTGAGGAGCTTGACAAACTCTTCTTTATATGATATACGTGTGTAGGGGGAGCTTCACATCTCCTCTTATGCATTACATAATATGTGTTATGTAATTGGGGCTTGTCATCCCTTCTTCATGTAATGCATATGTGTAGGGAAGCTAACTTAGCGTCTTCCTCTTCATGGGATGTAATAGCATATAACATATATTGATCCTTGTTTATTGGTATCAAGATGCTTCATGGACATATTTTCTAATTGATATCATGTTGTTAGTCAACCCCTTATTGAATTTTGTTTTGTTTTAGACAAAAAGGGGGAGAACATTGTTTGCATTGTTTTGATTGACAAAAAAGGGGGAGAAAGATTTTACTCCTCATTTATCTATGGTTTTGATTGTTACCCCTTTGTTGATGATTGACAAAAGGGGGAGAATTATTGAGAGTTTAACAGCATAATAAAACTTAAATTACTTCTATGCATGATTGTACATGTTTTATATGCATGCTTATGTTTATGCATATATTATGTTTTAATCTCAAGAATATTAAGTTTAATTGATATATAGAGTTTGCTTTGTAATTGGTATCTAGAGCTTATTTTGTTTTGAATATTCCATTTGATATCTAGAAACCATTTATTGTTTATGCATACGCATGTTTCATGTTTAATATTCATTGCATATATTTATTGTTTATCCCTATGCATGAGTTAAGGGGGAGCTTCCTTGAAGCTTATCTTTAATCCATGCATATATAACTCCATGAGTTTTGTCATCATCAAAAAGGGGGAGATTGTTGGCCAAATGGCTTTCCACTCTAGTTTTGATGATGATCAACACTCATGTAGTTATGTTTACTAATATTCTTGTGTTTCTAAGTTTCAGATCATTAACAGGATATTAGGTTGGTGATTAGCTTCAACAAGATGATTAGAAGCTATTCATGATGATTCCGGTGCCAAAGCTTAAAGATCATACCTTTGCACTTGGAGAATCACGGAGTTTGGACCGAGTCTACTTGAAGATGAAGATCGTCAAGAAGACTTAGGTATCTAGTTTAGAGTTTGTGTTTTAGATCCATATTTGTAAAGCTTAGTTTAGTTGATATGCTCAAGTGCACAAAACACACACGTTTCATGATTTGGTTTTTGGTTTTCATGAATAATAGATCAAAACAAGTTTACCTTATACCTATGTATATTAGATATGTTCTCGATATACATACATGCTTTAAACTTGCTAGACAAACTTATTTTGACTATCCTATTCATGTTTTGAAAAATTCTAATTTGATAAAATACAAGTTTTGTTTTTGATAAAATTGGCAAGACACAAAAATGAATTGATATGATTGATATATGTCTTGAAATTTTTATCACAAGTTTGGTTATCAAAGTAAAATGATAAAACAAGTTTTAGAAAAACATATTTTTAGAAAAAACAGTTTTTATTGTGATTAAAACTATTTTTTAGATTTACTGTGAATTTATGGGATTTTTATTGAGTGAAAAGACCTATTTTCAAATCCCGTATCTGTGCAGAACTGAGGACTGGCTGACAGGCCAAGTCGGTCGACCGGACCGGTCGACCGCACCATAGGCCGGTCGACCGGGACGGTCGACCGACGTGCACAAGTCTGTGCACGTTTTGGAGTCTCTGGGACGGTCGACCGGGCCGGTCGACCGAGATGAGAGTTCTGCTCTCAGGATGTTTCGGTCGACCGGGCCGGTCGACCGCTATTGCCCAACGGTCACATTTTTGACCGTTGGCGGTCAACCGGACCGGTCGACCGGCAGTCTGTCAGACTGCCAACTCAGCCTAACGGCTAGTTTTGTATAGGGGCTATATAAACCCCATCTCTTTGGGGATTTTGGCCAAGTTTTCTAAGAGAAAAATTTCCAGTTTTCTGAGGTGTTTAAAAGAGTTTTTAAAAGAGTTTTAAGTGCAAAAACTTCTCATCTTTATTTGTTTTGGGTTTTGGAAAATCAAAGAAAACTAGGTTTTGGGATTTTGATTTGGTATTTCATTTTCTATCTTATACAAGAGATTTCCCAAGTAGTTTTTCTTTGTTGCTTGTTTCCAAAAACACTTTGATTCCACACTTGAGCTATATCATACTATCCTAAACTATTAGGATCTTTGTTTTGTGGAAAAAGAAAGAAAGAGAGAGTTTTGAGGTTGTTGTTTGTAACTCTAAGTTGTACACCCTTATTCTTGTTGTATCCCTCTTAGGTAGAGGTGATCGGGTGATTGTTTTGTATCCCTCAAGTGTGAGGTGATTGAGATTGGTTGTGAGCCTCTTCGGTAGAGGTGTTGTTGTTGGGTTGTTGGCCTCGGTGGAGGTTGTATTGAGAGAGGAGTTAGGTACTCCTAGAGTTGTAAGAAATCCTCTTTGGTAGAGGTTCCCTCGGTGGGAGTTGAGATAGTGGAAATCCTACACGGTGGTGTAGGCGGGGATGTAGAGCAAGGTGCTCGAACCTCGAAACAAATCTTGGTGTTTGCGCATTGATCCATTGTCTCTCTAACTCTCTCTCTTATATTTGTGCAAAGCATCATATTCATATCATATCATATTTGCTTGTGTTGTGCATATTTCATATTGCCTTGCATTTATTCATATTGCTATTCATTCTTATATGCTTGGCTTGATTGTGTGTATTTTATATTGCTTGTGTTGTGTGTGCCTAACTTATACTCATCCAACAAGAGCTTCACATAGCACCTCAACCCATTTCAAGGGGAATCAAGGGGAGTTAGTCCAGAGCCTCGAAAGGGGAATTCGGCTACACTTGTTGTATTGTTTTAGTTTGTGCATAATTTGCATTAGCTTCCGCATTTAGCGCACTTAGTTTGCATTTAGTTTCCTAGATTAGCATTCACACCTATTCACCCCCCCTCTAGGTGTTTTTGAATTGGTATCAGAGCTAGTGCTCCTGATACTTAGGCTTAACATCCTAGGAGTGATCCATTTGCTTGCTAATCTACATTTGCATTTGATTGTTTGCACATATTTAGTTTATACCATGGACTTCATGACCCCACCTAGTTTTGACCCTTCCAACATTGATGTTTGGAAGTATAGGATGTCCATGTACCTAAAGACCCTAGGTTTGCATGTTTTCCTTGCGGCCACCAAGAGATGTTATCTTGGCGATTGCAATCATATAGGGGCCAATGCACAAGCCCTAGAGGCTATTAGAAGCACATTACCTAAAGATTATCTTATGTGTGTTTCTAATCTTGATTCCGCTTTTGCAGTGTGGAACAAGTTGACTACAACCACCACCTCCAAGCTTCAAGTCCAAATCCAAGAAGAGGAATCTAGTGGAGAATCCAACTCTATATGCTACATGGTCCAAGGGAATGACTCCCTTGAGGTACATTCGGAATCTCAACTAGATAGTAATGATTGTGCCAGTTCTTCAAATGATTATGTTGATCCTCATGCTTTGAATGAAGAACTTTCCATTGTTTGTGAAAAATTGATAGAAAAATATAATTTGTTGAAAAAGAAGAGTCTAGAAATTGAACAAGAAAATAAGAGTTTGCATGCTAGACTTACCAATGTTTTGCAAGAGAAGGTTGAGGTCTATAATGAAAGGGATTCATTAAAATCTTAACTTGATCTTGCACTTAAAGAAAATAACTTTTGAAAAATAAAAATGATTGCCATGTTCTTTTGAAGAAAAATGAAAACTTGTCTTCAAAAGTTGATTTTGTTTTAAAAGAAAATGATTCTTTGAAAATTAAGATTGCTTCAATTTCTAAAGATTTGGATGCATGTTTAAAGAAAAATGAATTTTTACAAAATAAGATTGATGCACATGTTTGCCATGCTAGTGTAGCTTCTTCATCTAGTCTACCTAATGCATGTACCTCTTCTTCTAGGATTAATGATGATATTTGTATGCTAAAGAAGAGAGTAGATTGTTTGGGCTCCACTATGAGCCAATGTGCTAAGAACCATACACGCTTGGAATCCTTGGTTCGAAAGAAACAAGTTCCATCCTTTATGCATGCACACCCATCACGGCATACACATGCTCCACACGGACACCATCAACACATGTATGCTCATGTGTACTCATGTACACATTGTGGACGTAAGGGCCACCTTGCTAAATTTTATTATGATAGATTACATACTCCTAATTTAGCAAAGAATTTTGTTTGGGTTAGAGAAGGTACTAACCCCCATGGACCCAAGAAGATATGGGTACCAAAGACCACCCCTCCTATTGTTTTTGATGTAGGTGTGGGCTCTCACATGACGTGAGAGTGATGACACCTTGGAGTGGATGCGTTCCGGACTTAAGGAAATCTATTGGATGCATCACTTCAAGGGAAGAGATGGTGGAGAGGACCACCAAGTTTGGAGACAAGGAGGTTGCCTTCTAGGTTTTGTAACAATTCCTAACTCCCTATTATTTGTTTACACGCTTTATATTTCATCTTTGATTATAGCATGTTTTTGATGTCTATGGATTAGTATGTTCATTCCATGTTTATTAGATCCTTGACATACATATATAGTTGAGACACATATGCTTATATGAACCCATAATTAGTGTTCTCACTTTTGTTTAAGCTATAATGTACATCATGAATCTAATACATGTGAATTCACATAATAATCATGTTTAGTTTTATCATGATGTTCTTTATCATGTTTTGATGCTCAATGACTTGATTACATGTTTAAGTGTTAGTTTTCATTAAGACTAGGAATTATACTTGTACATATAGTGGGCCACAAATAAATCTATGTATGTTTGGGTGATTGCATATTTGTACCCATTAGATGTGCTAGTATAGTCTAGTTTGATGATTCATACATTTCAAACTTGTATTCCATTTTTGGATTTGTTTTATGATTGTGTATTTCACTTCATGTATATGTTTGTATTGCCAAACTTTAAGATATACATGTATACCCCTTGAGTCATTTGCCCTTCATGCAAATCTATATTATGGACTCAAAGTGTGTTTAAGGGATATGTATGTATACTTCTTGTGTGACAAATCATACATATACCTTGAAATGAAAATTGCTTTGATGAAAATTTAGCCTTACATGTTTCATGTTTATGTGTCAATATTTAACTTCATGTATATGTCCATCTTATCCAAACTATTGACTATACATGAGTATCCTTTTTGAGCCACGTGCCTTAATGCATATATCTTGTGTGAAAAATCACCTAGAGGGGGGGGTGAATAGGTGACAATGCTAATCAAGGGCAAAAAAAAATTTAAGCTACAACAATCACAGGATGAATGCTAGCAAGTAAGTATGACAATGAATATGATGAGTAAATAATAAGAGCAAGCAAAATAGAGTAAGAATTGCAAGAATGTAAACCAATCGCAAACACAAAGATATGTTATCGAGGTTCGAGCACCCAGCTCTACTCCCGCCTTCCCCAGAAGGATTCTAGCTACTTCCACTATCACAAAGATCTCAATTACAATGGAGTACCCAACTCCACAATCTCAGTACAAGAATTTCCTTGGTAGTCAAAAGACCACAAACTCTCTCTTTCAAATATCTCTTCCCTTACAAAGGTCCTTAGAGAATATTGAGTAGGAATGAAGCTCTTTTGTGTGTAAGGAAAAGAATTTGAAATCAGAGAAAAACTTTTGAAAACCCTTCAGAAATTGAGAGAATTTAGCTCAAAAACCAAGAACTTTGAAAGCCTTAAACTTTTGAATTTTTGCAAAGATTGTTGTTGTAACCAATCTCTCCCCAAACACCCCTATTTATAGGAGAGGGCTAGGGTTTAGGGATAAAACATATTTACTGATGTTTAGGAGGTAATTAGATCAAAATATATCCTTAAACGGATTTTTAAATACAAAAGACAAAAATAAACAGCACTTAAAAATCTGCCCGTTACTGTTCAAACGGTCGGATCGGTCGACCGGGCCGGTCGACCGGTAGTATAAAATTTGACCGTTACAGGCTATCGGTCGACCGACCCGGTCGACTGATACAAACTGTGACAAAAAATAAATAGTCCGGTCGACCGCCCCGGTCGACCGACAGACGTGCACACGGATACGTGCATCTGCCAGGACTTCGGTCGACTGGTCCGGTCGACCGGACCAGACTGACATAGGCTCGGTCGACCGACCCGGTCGACCGGATCAGGTCAAAAAGCCAAATTAAAAAGAAATAAAAGAGGATTTTGATTTTATCAAAAATACTTTTGAACAGGGATTAGTATAAAACACAAACATATATCTGTAGGCAAAATCTTGTATGCAAAATATTTTTGTATAATTTATAAGAAATTATTTTGGAATGAGCATGTGCGCAAAAACGTGTGTGATAGAGCTTCAAACCTATCCACTATTCTTTAACAAACTATAAACTGAAAAACAAGTTACATGAAGACTTCTTGTGCTATCTTCAAGTCTTTGAGCCATCCAATGCCTTGCTAGTGCCTTCTCTTCTATGATCCTTCCTTGATGTGCAATTTGCCTTCCTTACTTTGTGGAACTTAGAAGTTCTTGCAATAGCTAAGCGAATGGTCTCTAAACATGGTACAAACCTGAAACTTATCTTAACAAACTTGTTAGTACCAAATAGCTCATATTTGGTCTGTCATCATCAAAACACAAAATAATTGGAGAGTGTAACCTCTTGGGCCAACAATCTCCCCTTTTTGATGATGACAAAACAAATAGGCTATTAACAAAAATATAGGGTAGGAGAAAACTCCCCCTCAAATTATGCTATACTTAAAACACAAGAGTATGCTCTAGATGCCAATAATTGAAATGATGCACCAATTATTGAAACCAATTAAAACAAATATATATAAAAACACAAAAATTGCTCTTGATACAAAAATACCAAAAACAACTAAAACACAAGAATTTGTTTAAAACACAAAAACTCATAAAAACAAAACAAAACAACAAAACATATAAATTCATATGGAACCAAGACCAAATGAACTTATTTTTGTCCATGTAAACTTATTCTCCCCTTTTTGTCATACATCAAAAAGGGTTATGAAAAAACATGTTTATTCAATAATACAAACATTAAGTTCTCCACAAATAAACGAAAATCTAGCAAAATCAAGAGGTTTAGTGAAAATATCGGCTAGTTGTAAATCCGTGGAAACATAATCAATATCTATATCACCTTTCTCAAAATGATCTCTAAGAAAGTGATATCTAATCTCAATGTGCTTGGTCTTACTATGTTGATTTGCATTTTTGGTCATGTGTATAGTACTAGTATTATCACAAAATATTTTTATATGATCAAAGTGCAAATCAAAATCAAGGAGAGTATGTTTCATCCAAAGGACTTGTGCACAACAAGCCCCCGCGGCAACATACTCCGCCTCGGCGGTTGAGAGAGCTACGGAATTTTGTTTCCTAGAGGACCATGAAACAAGACAATTACCAAGAAATTGACATGTCCCACTAGTACTCTTTCTATCTACTCTACAACCCGCATAATCGGCATCCGAATAACTAGTCATTGAAAAATCTATAGTTTTTGGATACCAAAGACCCATTCCAATTGTGCCCTTAATATAACGAATAATGCGTTTTACCGCAATAAGATGAGACTCTTTAGGACACGATTGAAATCTAGCACAAAGACACACACTAAACATGATATCCGGCCTACTTGCCGTTAAATATAAAAGACTTCCTATCATGCTTCTATATAATTTAATATCAACATTTTTACCTTGTTCGTCCTTATCAAGCTTGGTTGTAGTTGCCATTGGAGTGTTGCAAGCCTTTGATCCTTCAAGCCCAAATTTCTTTACTAGCTCCTTTGCGTACTTGGCTTGGTTAATGAAGGTTCCGTCTTGCAATTGCTTGATTTGGAGTCCAAGGAAGAAATTGAGCTCACCCATGGAAGACATTTCAAATTCTAGTTGCATTGCCTTCTCAAAATCCTTGCATAAAAGCTCATTAGTAGATCCAAAAATTATATCATCAACATAAATTTGCACAATTAAAATATCATTCTCAACATGCTTAGTAAAGAGAGTTGTGTCTACTTTGCCTTTTATAAAATCATTTGAAATGAGAAAACTAGAAAGCCTTTCATACCAAGCTCTTGGAGCTTGTTTCAATCCATACAAAGCTTTATCAAGTTTAAAAAACAAAATCGGGATGAACATGATCAATAAAACCGGGAGGTTGAGAAACATAAACTTCTTCATTAATAAAACCATTTAAAAATGCACTTTTTACATCCATTTGAAAAAGTTTAAAATTTTTAAAACATGCAAAAGCTAGTGTCATCCGTATGGCTTCAAGCCGTGCTACGGGTGCAAAGGTCTCCTCAAAGTCAATTCCCTCAACTTGAGTGTAATCTTGGGCCACTAACCTAGCTTTATCCTAATGACATTTCCGGACTCATCCATCTTGTTTCTAAAGATCCACTTAGTACCAATTATTGGTCTATCGTGGGGCTTAGGAACAAGGTGCCAAACTTGGTTGCGCTCAAATTGATTGAGTTCCTCTTGCATGGCAAGCAACCAATATGGATCCGTCTCGGCTTCGAGAATGCCTTTGGGTTCAAAATGAGAAATAAAAGCAAAGTTACCACATATGTCATGGAGTTTGGAGCGCGTTGTGACTCCTTTAGATGCATCACCCAAGATGAGCTCCTTAGGATGATTTGTAGCATATCTCCAAGCTTTAGGAAGCGGTTGAGTGCTTTCCTCCTTATCCTCTTGAACTTCACCAATAGGATCTAGCTTTTCTTCTTGAGTGGGTGAGTCCTTCAAGGATAGTCTCTCCATGTCTTCACCTAGTGGTTCAATCTCTACAACATTCTCAACAACCACATTAGATTCTTCAAATTTAACATGCATGGATTCTTCAATGGTTAGTGTAGATCTATTGAAAATTCTGTATGCTTTGCTAGTAGAGGAATATCCAACAAAGATAGCCTCATAAGCCTTAGCATCAAATTTACCCAAATTATCCTTAGTATTTAAAACAAAACACTTGCATCCAAAAACTTTAAAATATGCAACATTTGGTTTTCTAGAATGATACATTTCAAATGATGTTTTTGAAGAATTTTTGCACAAATAAATACGATTCGATATATAGCATGCGGTGTTTACGGCCTCGGCCCATAAATATTGAGGGAGGTCATATTCACTTATCATTGTCCTAGCCATCTCTTGAAGTGTTCTATTTTTCCTTTCTACAACTCCATTTTGTTGTGGAGTTCTAGGACAAGACGTTTCATGCTTAATCCCTTTTCATCACAATAAGTCATGAAGAGTTGGTTAATAAACTCACCACCTCTATCACTTCTTATTCTCAAAATCGGAAAACCCTTTTCTTTTTCAACTCTTTTTCGAAAAATCTTAAAATGAGAAAAAGTTTGATCTTTATTTTGCAAAAAGAAAACCCAAGTAAAACGGGAGAAATCATCAACCAAAACAAATGCAAATCTACTTCCATTTAAACTTTTAGTTTTAGTTGGTCCAAAAAGATCCATATGAATTAATTCTAAAGGCCTAGTTGACATGATATCCTTGATTGGTTTAAAGGAAGACTTGGTTTGTTTCCCAAGTTGGCACGCACTACAAATGCGGTCTTTCTCAAAATCCAAGCAAGGTATACCCTTCACCAATTCCTTTGAATTAATCCTAGAGATATGGTCAAAAGATGCATGTCCTAATCTTCTATGCCAAAGCCAAGAATTTTCATCAAAAGCATTTAAGCATTTAGTAGAACAATCTAAATTAAGCATGTCAATAATATAAACATTATTATCACGAAAACCGGTAAGAATACAAACATCGGATTTAACATCAAAAATCTTGCATGAGGAATCATCAAAAACAACTTTAAGTCCACGATCACAAAGTTGGCTAATGCTAAGCAAATTATGTTTTAAACCATCTACTAAAACAACATTCTCTATAATAGGAGATGAACCAATTTGAATATTACCGATACCGATGATGGTGCCTTTGGAATCATCCCCGAAGGTGACGGAGCCACCTTCCATGTACCTGATAGGGTTGTGAAGTTGTTGATGTCCCATGTCATGTGTCTTGAACAACCACTATCAAGGTACCACCGCTCCCTACGTCTTGGAGCCTTGGTGTGTACCTACATCAAACATTTTAGGACTTGATTTTGGTACCCACATTTTCTTGGGTCCATGAGGGTTAGAGCCATTAACCCAAACAAGATTATTTGAACTATGCAATTTATCATAACAAAACTTAGCTAAATGTCCATGTTTACCACAATATGTGCATCTATATACTCTACCATATCTAAATGCATAATGAGTGTGTGATTTGTGAGCATGGGCATTGTGAGCATGAGAATTCTTAGCTTGTGAAGTGTTAGCATGTGAAGTGGGCTTCTTAGAAAACATGTTCTCAAGTTTCTTGGTATTAAAAGCATAATCATTTAACACTTTTCAAAATCATTCATTTTGGATTTAAAAGAAGAGATTTCTTTTTCATAAATAATAGGAGATTTTGCCTTACAAGCACTCTTGTAGGCACAAAATTCTTTTTGCATGGAAATGAAATTAGAAGAAATGTCATCTTTTTCTTTAGAAACAATGGCAAGTTGATTTTTAAGAAAAGCAACTTCTTTTTGCAATTTTAAGCATTCAAGTTTCTTATTATCATAAGTTTCAGAAAGTTCTACAAAGGCATGTACTAGAACTTCCTTACTTAGTTCATCATCTTCATCATCATGGGATTGAGGGGTTACCTTGGGTGTGTTTGCCATGAAACACATGTTAGCTTGATCCACCTCCTCTTCGGACTCGCTTTCCGAATCCCATGTTGCTTTGTAGGCTTTCTTTTCCTCCGGCTTCTTTGGCTTGAAGGAGGAAGTCATTTTCTTCTTGAACTCCGGACAATCCGCCATGATATGTCCGGGTTTGCGGCAATTGTAGCATATGATCTTCCGCTCCTCTTTACCTTCGAATCTTCTCCGGAAGTTGAACTTGTTCTTTCGGTACAACCTCTTGACATTCCGCACAAGTAGGGTTAGCTCCTCATCTTCTTCTTCGTCTTCATCATCGTCATCATTTGTGGATGAAATCTTAAAGGCAATGGATTTCTTCTTTGAAGTAGTTGCCTCATCTCTTGCTTTCTTCTCCATCTCATGGGTCTTTAGGTTCCCAATGAGACTAATGATGTCCATCTCGTCCTTGTCGTTCAACTCCTTTAAGGTGGTGGCCTTGATCTCCCAAGATGGTGGAAGAGCCCGTATCACTTTGCGCACCTTTTGATCATTGGAGATGACGTCACCTAATGAAGAAAGACCATTTGTAATTTTAGTGAAACGAGTAATCATACAATCAATGGATTCTTCATCAAGCATTTTGAATGATTCATATTGAGACCTCAAGAGATCTATCTTAGCTCTCTTGACTTGTGAAGTCCCTTCATGTGTGACCAATAAGTGTTGCCATATCTCATAGGCGGATTGGCAATGAATTACCCGTGTAAGGTCATCCTCATTCAAGGCGGTTAAAAGGGAGTTTTGGGCTTTTGAGTTAGCCTCATATTCTCTAAAGTTGAAGTCGGTCCAAGTGCTCTCATCTTCATTGGGTGCTACATAGGGTTTGGTCAAAGACTTAGCCACTAAACTACCTAGTGATTGCAAAAAGATAGTCATCCTAACCTTCCAAATAGGGAAGTTGAGTCCATCAAATTTAGGTGGGGTTTTAATGTTGTCGGCCATGTTTACTAGTGTATGAATGTATGAATGGAAATGTTGATTAGCAGTATTTTAAGGATCTCTCTATGGATGTTAAGCCAAACCTAGAGTCCAAGCTCTGATACCAATTGAAAAATCACCTAGAGGGGGGGTGAATAGGTGACAATACTAATCAAGGGCAAAAAAAAATTTAAAGCTACAACAATCACAAGATGAATGCTAGCAAGTAAGTATGACAATGAATATGATGAGTAAATAATAAGAGCAAGCAAAATAGAGTAAGAATTGCAAGAATGTAAACCAATCGCAAACACAAAGATATGTTATCGAGGTTCGAGCACCCAGCTCTACTCCCCGCCTTCCCAGAAGGATTCTAGCTACTTCCACTATCACAAAGATCTCAATTACAATGGAGTACCCAACTCCACAATCTCAGTACAAGAAATTTCCTTGGTAGTCAAAAGACCACAAACTCTCTCTCTTTCAAATATCTCTTCCCTTACAAAGGTCCTTAGAGAATATTGAGTAGGAATGAAGCTCTTTTGTGTGTAAGGAAAAGAATTTGAAATCAGAGAAAAACTTTTGAAAACCCTTCAGAAATTGAGAGAATTTAGCTCAAAAACCAAGAACTTTGAAAGCCTTAAACTTTTGAATTTTTGCAAAGATTGTTGTTGTAACCAATCTCTCCCCAAACACCCCTATTTATAGGAGAGGGCTAGGGTTTAGGGATAAAACATATTTACTGATGTTTAGGAGGTAATTAGATCAAAATATATCCTTAAACAGATTTTTAAATACAAAAGACAAAAATAAACAGCACTTAAAAATCTGCCCGTTACTGTTCAAACGGTCGGATCGGTCGACCGGGCCGGTCGACCGGTAGTATAAAAATTTGACCGTTACAGGCTATCGGTCGACCGACCGGTCGACTGATACAAACTGTGACAAAAAATAAATAGTCCGGTCGACCGCCCCGGTCGACCGACAGACGTGCACACGGATACGTGCATCTGCCAGGACTTCGGTCGACTGGTCCGGTCGACCGGACCAGACTGACATAGGCTCGGTCGACCGACCCGGTCGACCGGATCAGGTCAAAAAGTCAAATTTAAAAAGAAATAAAAGAGGATTTTGATTTTATCAAAAATACTTTTGAACAGGGATTAGTATAAAACACAAACATATATCTGTAGGCAAAATCTTGTATGCAAAATATTTTTGTATAATTTATAAGAAATTATTTTGGAATGAGCATGTGCGCAAAAACGTGTGTGATAGAGCTTCAAACCTATCCACTATTCTTTAACAAACTATAAACTGAAAAACAAGTTACATGAAGACTTCTTGTGCTATCTTCAAGTCTTTGAGCCATCCAATGCCTTGCTAGTGCCTTCTCTTTTATGATCCTTCCTTGATGTGCAATTTGCCTTCCTTGCTTTGTGGAACTTAGAAGTTCTTGCAATAGCTAAGCGAATGGTCTCTAAACATGGTACAAACCTGAAACTTATCTTAACAAACTTGTTAGTACCAAATAGCTCATATTGGTTTGTCATCATCAAAACACAAAATAATTGGAGAGTGTAACCTCTTGGGCCAACATTGTGGACTCTTTATGTTTTGGATATGTATGTATACATTAGTTTGTATTAGACATACATATGCCTTGAAGATTAGATAGTTTTGATGATTTCGTGTTTTAAGGATTAATTGAGCTTAATGAAAATATTTTTCATGATTATGATCTTCACATATTATTTGTACACTCATATCTATTGCTCATGTTTGTTTCTCATGAGTTATGCTTTATTGGTTAGAGTGATGATTATCATGTGAATTTCATTTTTGTTTTATTCCTTGCTTGAAGGATTTCGTGCTAGTTAACAAGTTTTCCATTTAACTAGTTGCAGTGTTCTTCATTTTGGTAGTGATTTTCAAACAAAACTACATTTTCAAATCTATCTTTGAAAACCCCAACCATCCAAAGGGCGGTAGGATGGGAGATCATGTTCATGTATGCCCTAAATTGAAAATCTTTAAAACTTGAATTATGATTGGGTGGTAGATAATATGATGTATACACTTGAACTTATTGTTATGTCAATTGGTATCATTGAACTCTTCAATGGTATCATTTTGATCTTCTTGTTACTCAATATGTTTTGTATGTATGTACGCTTTAAATTCCAAGTATATCAATTTCTATTGGTATCTATTTTTTCATACATATATATGTTTGTGTTTATGCTAGTGCTTGAGTTTCAATTTTGTTTAAATTGATTACTTTTAAATTGTTATCAAGACTATGCATGACTTTAGTTTGTATTTCATAAAGGGGGAGAAAATGAGTATTTCATATGATTTTGTATTTCAATTGGTATTTGTACTCCCACACTTTATGATTAAAAGTTGTTTATATGTTTTAAAATGAACAATTCTTACAATTGGTATCAATGTTTCTATGTAAAATCTTTTCAATTGGTAAAATATTTACAATTGATATCATATTTAAGAAATTCAAATTTGTTTTGGTTTCAAGATTCATGTTTAAGAATTCAAGACTTATGTTTAATTACAATTGGTATTTCCAAAATCTTGTTTAAAGAAAATATTCAAAGTTTTGATTTGTATTTCCTATATGCAAGGAGAGCTTAACATCTCTCTTACATATAGATTCATGTTGAGTATATTATAAATTGAGGAGCTTGACAACTCTTCTTTATATGATATACGTGTGTAGGGGGAGCTTCACATCTCCTCTTATGCATTACATAATATGTGTTATGTGAATTGGGCCTTGTCATCCTTCTTCATGTAATGCATATGTGTAGGGAAGCTAACTTAGCGTCTTCCTCTTCATGAATGTATATAGCATATAACATATATTGATCCTTGTTTATTGGTATCAAGATACTTCATTGACATATTTTTAATTGATATCATGTTTGTAGTCACCCCTTATTGACTTTGTTTTTTTGTTTTAGACAAAAAGGGGGAGAACATTGTTTGCATTGTTTTGATTGACAAAAAAGGGGGAGAAAGATTTTTACCCCTCATTTTATCTATGGTTTTGATTGTTTACCCCTTTGTTGATGATTGACAAAAAGGGGGAGAATTATTTGAGAACTTAACATGCATATATAAAACTCAAATTACTTCTATGCATGATTGGTACATGTTTTATATATGCATAGTTATGTTTTTGCATATATTAAGTTTAATATAGTTTAATGTATGTTAATTGGTATCTAGAGCATCTAGAAAATGTTTATTTGTTAATTGGTTGTTAATTGGTATCTAGAGCATGCTTTGTTTTGAATATTCCATTTGATATCTAGAACCATTTATTGTTTATGCATACGCATGTTTCATGTTAATATTCATTGCATATATTTATTGTTTATCCTATGCATGAGTTAAGGGGGAGCTTCCTTGAAGCTTATCTTTAATCCATGCATATATAACTCCATGAGTTTTGTCATCATCAAAAAGGGGGAGATTGTTGGCCCAATGGCCTTCCACTCTAGTTTTGATGATGATCAACACTCATGTAGTTATGTTTACTAATATTCTTGTGTTTCTAAGTTTCAGATCATTAACAGGATATTAGGTTGGTGATTAGCTTCAACAAGATGATTAGAAGCTATTCATGATGATTCGGTCCAAAGCTTAAAGATCATACCTTTGCACTGGAGAATCACGGAGTTTGGACCGAGTCTACTTGAAGATGAAGATCGTCAAGAAGACTTAGGTATCTAGTTTAGAGTTGTGTTTTAGATCCATATTTGTAAAGCTTAGTTTAGTTGATATGCTCAAGTGCACAAAACACACACGTTTCATGATTTGGTTTTTGGTTTTCATGAATAATAGATCAAAACAAGTTTACCTTATACCTAGTATATTAGATATGTTCTCGATATACATACATGCTTTAAACTTGCTAGACAAACTTATTTGACTATCCTATTCATGTTTTGGAAAATTCTAATTGATAAAATACAAGTTTTGTTTTTGATAAAATTGGCAAGACACAAAAATGAATTGATATGATTGATATATGTCTTGAAATTTTTATCACAAGTTGGTTATCAAAATAAAATGATAAAACAAGTTTTAGAAAAACATATTTTTAGAAAACAGTTTTTATTGTGATTAAAACTATTTTTTAGATTTACTGTGAATTTATGGGATTTTATTGAGTGAAAAGACTATTTTCAAATCCCGTATCTGTGCAGAACTGAGGACTGGCTGACGGCCAAGTCGGTCGACCGGACCGGTCGACCGCACCATAGGCCGGTCGACCGGGACGGTCGACCGACGTGCACAAGTCTGTGCACGTTTTGGAGTCTCTGGGACGGTCGACCGGGCCGGTCGACCGAGATGAGAGTTCTGCTCTCAGGATGTTTCGGTCGACCGGGCCGGTCGACCGCTATTGCCCAACGGTCACATTTAACCGTTGGCGGTCGACCGGGACCGGTCGACGGCAGTCTGTCAGACTGCCAACTCAGCCTAACGGCTAGTTTTGTATAGGGGCTATATAAACCCCATCTCTTTGGGATTTTGGCCAAGTTTTCTAAGAGAAAAATTTCCAGTTTTCTGAGGTGTTAAAAGAGTTTTAAAAGAGTTTTAAGTGCAAAAACTTCTCATCTTTATTTGTTTTGGGTTTTGGAAAATCAAAGAAAACTAGGTTTGGGATTTGATTTGGTATTTCATTTTCTATCTTATACAAGAGATTTCCCAAGTAGTTTTTCTTTGTTGCTTGTTCCAAAAACACTTTGATTCCACACTTGAGCTATATCATACTATCCTAAACTATTAGGATCTTTGTTTTGTGGAAAAGAAAGAAAGAGAGAGTTTGAGGTTGTGTTTGTAACCTCTAAGTTGTACACCCTTATTCTTGTTGTATCCCTCTTAGGTAGAGGTGATCGGGTGATTGTTTTGTATCCCTCAAGTGTGAGGTGATTGAGATTGGTTGTGAGCCTCTTCGGTAGAGGTGTTGTTG